>JANAVB010005791.1:10000-20000 GCA_029216955.1 Iris pallida | reverse complement strand
ATGTTCCTCGGCATGTCCATACAATAAGTCTAAATATTTTCGAAAGCTCGTACAAGCGTTCAATCTAACGCATCGATAGGCCGTTGCCAAATGCGTCGATAGGGCCTTTGTGCCGAACGTTGCAAACTTGACTCGATGGAGAATATGTGCTAATGTTAGCAAAAGTCGTACGTGTAACCGAATAGTCCTACGTCGACCTTAGCAAGTTGTGTGCATGCCTAATTAGTCCAACGTCGACCCTAGCAATTGAGCGTGCAAACTCGGAATATAGTTCGCACAAGATGGCTATGCACACGGCCTTTTGGCTAAGTTGTGTTTCGCGTCGCGCACCTCGACTTTTGGTGCAGACGAGTTGCGAGCGATATCAAGTATCGTTCGGTCGGGAACGGAGATATACTTAGAGTGTCTATCGATAGGAACGCTATCGGACTAACGCTTAGGCGTACACGGAAGATTGATTTGGATTTCGAGGAAATAGTGCAAACGACTTAGTGCGTCGATACGACGCGAGCGACTACGTTAGCGATTCGTCGAACGAATCTGAAGGATATCTTGGCGCATGACGCGAACGTGATTGAGGACTAGATCTTATGGCTTGAATCCGAGTGGTGTATGTGATAGGTTCGGAGAAGAATAAGAATGAGTGTCGACGATTAGTCGAGTGGTTCGAGTCCGAGTGGTGTATGGTTTGTCTTGGAAATTGTTCGAGTGAATATTGAGGATTACGAGTAAGCGGCGAGGCGATGCGATCGCGCAAAGCCTTAGAACGCGTCACGCTTAGTTGGTCGTGACTTCGAATGTCCCAAACGAGCATCTCGTTCGGACAACTTGTGAATGAGCAATGCGAGTTAGAAAACCGATTCGGAACGATGAATGAAAATGAATGGTCTTGATTGAGGAAACTTAGAGGATCGCGCGTGCGATATCGGATTGATACAACTGAAATGCGACTTGAGTTTTGAATAATGATCTTGAAACGAGCTTGAGGAAAAGCGACTGAACTTGATCTTGAGTATTGAGAAAATTGAGGAATATCCAACTCGGACAACAGCATCAACGCACGACTCGAAATTGGTTGCAAAGGAAGATCGTCAGGTTACGCATATCGTCGATGGTATTGAGGCGTATCAAAGATCGATATGCGATAACTCGGGGGCACTCTGACTCGGCGAATGACGGTCGTGCAAATGTCATTGTTCCGTTGGACGCTATACTTGAAATATTAAAAAAAAAATGCGTCGAGGAAAAGATAGACTTGGCTCGAGGATTTTCTAAGTTGAACGAATGACGATCGAACTATCAAACTTCGGGTGGATGAAAAATGGAATGTTTGGATTTGCTTCGTCGATAACCACAAGTTGACGTTCTTGTCTTATGCGAGCGCTACTCCAGCCTCGTACATGCGTCACGCCGATTAGGGCGATCACTCTGCGTGAGCGCTGGTATGGTGATTCATACAGCGGGAGTGGTCGAACTTGCACGGTGCGACAGATTGTGCTTTGACTTGTGGCTTGACACGAAGTTAGACTCGAGATTGAATTGGTGTGCTTGTCGATTGAACTTGAGGATTGAGTAGGTCCAATCCGCGTATCGAGAATGAATGAGTCTAAACTCAAACAAGAGTTACGCCCCGATGAGAATGATTATTCCGCGGGAGCGTTGCGTGGTGATTCATGAACCGCCGTGGATAATCGGACTCGCGTGAGATTGGGGCGCAACGTATTGTCGAGCGAGACGACCTCGTAATCGAATACATGAATTGGTTAGAATTGGTGAATTGAAGGAATTTGAATATACACAATGCGTGCCATAATACGAATTAGGTGATCGTGCTTGATGTTTAGAAATTTGAGTGACGCGAGCTTGGGTAGAAGACCCCATATGATCGACTCTGGTTTGACCCTAGGATAGGGGTCAGTGTTGGCATTATTGTTGGGGAACTATGATTCCAATCCTGACATTGACTTAGCCTCGAAAGGAAATGGCCTAGCGGTTAGGCGAGACGCCATGTTTCATGAGTTATCAGTCGAAGGATTGATCTTGAGGATTGGCATGGATGGATAGCGTGAATCACGAATGTAGAAAACCCTGCTCACGAGATTCGGCTGACATGCATATATTTCAGGGACGCCTGGGTATGTGCACGATGCGACTCGAGTGAGAATGACAAATTTTCTATCATGCGGCTTGGCTGAATGCATGTATTTTAGGGACGCTTGGAATGCGTGCACGATCCAGCCAAGTGATGCGGCGAGTTCAAGCAAGGCTTGAAATGTGGGAGTGTGTCGAGATCTTGAAATCGTGTTGAACTAAAGATTGATAATAGTGCGAGCGTGGCTCGAAATCGAAGGAACGCGTAGGCGAAATGTGTACGATTAAGTCTTGGCCATAGAAATGGTAGGATGACTTGCCCTCAGGAAAGTCTCGAGGACGAGACTTGTTCTGAGTGGTGTATGTTGTAGTGCCCCGTCCCGCAAAGTCAATCGGAGGAATCGAAACGCCGACGGCGTTCGGTCTTAGCCTTGCAACGGCTTGCTCGGAGACATCGCTCAGGTGGGGTAGTTTCGGTGAACTCTCCTCATCTTTGCCTTCACATAATAAATCGTGTTTTCAACTTGCACAAGTTAGGCTTGATAATAAAAGCTACGCATCCACATAGCTAAGGGAATAATCCCGACGGTTTGAATCGAGTTAGAACATGGAAAACGTCCCACTGTCGGCTTAGAGTTGGTGCACGTCGTGCTTTGAAAATGACACTCGGTCCTTCGTCCCGTGGCTTGGGAGAAGGAAAGTTGGTCTTCGGCGCAAAAGTTGAGAGTTAGCCTAAGTCATAGGCGTCGCCTGCACAAATGCTTGCTAAAGCATGTACGGTCCGGTCCCGCAAGGCTTGGCATAGCCTTTGCTCGTCCCTTGGGTTAAGTTGTAGGCTTGTGTGAGTTAGGCAAAGTTATGCCGGTCGACCTAAGTTATTCTACGTGCTGTTCCGCTCATTCTGCGGTTGTCAAGTTAAACAGTCCCACGATTCCAAGGCCCGTCATATGAAGTATGACTTGGGCGACAGCGTTGCATAGAACACGAGTCGGTTTAGAGGCACGAGCCACTGTTGGTTCAGTGGAAAGTTAGCCACGGTCGGTCGATACTTATGGAAACACGTTATGTTCAAGTTAAGTTGGAAGGCTAGGCAGTAGCCGTTCCCTGAGTTCAAAGAACGTTAAGTCTAAGCGATGGTTAGTCGCCGAGGCAACCCTGGTTAGGGGCTCTGCAAAGGAAGTATGAAAAAGAGAAGAGTTAAAACAACCAAGTAAATGAATTGATCACATAACAAGCCCAAACTGTATCTTAAAACACTCCATGTAACCCTTATGAACTTGGACACTTGTCGACAAGGGGTGGTTTCTTCGAGCGGAGACCCGCGGCCACGGGACCGTCTCGGCCTAGGAAGAAACAAGTTGTAGCCGCGCTGTTTATGCAACGCCGGTAAGGCATCGGTATGTCGGGGACTTTCATCGGGGCTCGCTACTTGCGTTGAAAGGGTCCCGAGTACCAGGCTACGTCCAAGGCGGCTGGTTAGGCCAATCCCATAACAAACACTTAATAATAATTGTTGTTTTCAACTAATATGGTAAGTTTGGTGTCGGCACGGGCGGAAATCCGTGTGCGTGCCTTTGGATTGAGTTGAATATGCATGAGTTAAAAAGACACAATGTCGGAGCCTAAGATTTGGCTACAGCGAAGGCGACGTGCTTCAGCACGAGACGTGGCGTCGAGTGTTAAGTTGTTGGCATAGAGTTGCATGTGTTAGGCTTGAGCTATCGCGAGTTAAGTCGAGAAGGGCCGTAGGGCTAGTTGTATAAAGTTACGTTGAGTTGTTGGGCTCGGCCTCGAAATATGAGGCACGGCCGCGTTGTCACGACACAAGTGTAGCCGAGACTAAGCAAGGAGGCACTGCCTCGGAGGTATTGAAGCACGAATCGAGTTGTGGCACGACCGAGTCGTTACGTCCCAGAGTTTGGCACAAAAGATGAGTATAAGTCGGTGCGTCAACAATACAAGCACGAGAAAGGTCTAGAGACAAGGAAATGGAGTCCTTCGTGTAGTTGCGTCTCTGATTATGGCCGTAAGGCAAACACGACCTGATAGGTTAACGTTGTTGGCACGAGAAGTGGTCTAGCGACAAAGTATGAGTTAACGTTGACATTGCAAGCACGAGATGGTTCTGACACACAAGTTGCGCTAAGGCGCCGGTCCTAAAACTGATCCTAAGGCAAGAATAGAAAGACAATCGAACAAGGGTTTATGTTGCACAAAGTAAATGAACGTGTAGGTTTTGTATGGGTGGGCGAGGAGCTCACTCCACCAGTACAGTGGTACTGACACCCACACAGTGTTTCATGTGCAGGCACAGGTAGAAGCTCGTGGCGCGGAGCTCGCTTGGATGCGTCGAGGCACGGAGTTCCTTGGCGAGTCGAAGCGTGCGGTCGCGTGATCTGAAGACTTATACAGGACGTAATGTATGGACATCGCCTTCCGAAGCTTCCGTTGGAATCAAGTATTGTATCGAGAGATGAGAGAGAGCAGAGTGACTTGTAAAATGAGAGAAAAGTGAGACTTGAGAGACTTGTAATTGGCCTTGCGCCCACAATGTAATCCTTGAATTCAATATCAATAAAAGAGCTTTCTTTGAAATACTTGTGTTCATGTGTTCTTTAAATTCCGCTGCAATATATTCAATGTCTCTGCACGGGACTTCTGTGCGACGACCCCGTCGTAGCCGCTGTAATCGGCCGTTATGGAACCCGCCTTGCACGAGCGCAATCTAGGCTCGTGCGGCATCACGCCTTAGCGAGGACGATCGCTCCTACGGGAGCGGGGCGTGACATAGAGGAACCCGCCTTGCACGAGCGCAATCTAGGCTCGTGCGGCATCACGCCTTAGCGAGGACGATCGCTCCTACGGGAGCGGGGCGTGACAGGGAGGGAGGCGCCGTGCGGACGCGGAGATTGGCCCACCGTGCCTCGTGCGCGGCGGGCCGAAGTGCGGGCCGTCGTCGGGTCGGGCGCGGCGAGTGGTGGACGACGAAACATACGGCTCCTTCACCGTGCCCCGGCCCTCGAAAATGGCGACCGATCACGTATCGTACGGCCCCGAGCAAGGAACCCCCTACCGTGAGACCGCGCCGCCAAAACGGCGCCTTCGATCGGAACGCGACCCCAGGTCAGGCGGGGCTACCCGCTGAGTTTAAGCATATCAATAAGCGGAGGAGAAGAAACTTACAAGGATTCCCCTAGTAACGGCGAGCGAACCGGGAACAGCCCAGCTTGAGAATCGGGCGGCCCTGCCGACCGAATTGTAGTCTGGAGAAGCGTCCTCAGCGACGGACCGGGCCCAAGTCCTCTGGAAAGGGGCGCCAGGGAGGGTGAGAGCCCCGTCCGGCCCGGACCCTGCCGCACCACGAGGCGCTGTCGACGAGTCGGGTTGTTTGGGAATGCAGCCCCAATCGGGCGGTAAATTCCGTCCAAGGCTAAATAGCGGCGAGAGACCGATAGCGAACAAGTACCGCGAGGGAAAGATGAAAAGGACTTTGAAAAGAGAGTCAAAGAGTGCTTGAAATTGTCGGGAGGGAAGCGGATGGGGGCCGGCGATGCGCACCGGCCGGATGCGGAACGGCCCTCGACGGCTGGTCCGCCGCTCGGCTCGGTGCGCGGACCGTTGCGGGCTGCGCCGGCGGCCCAAGCCCGGGCGGACGATCCCGCCCGCGGACATGCCTGTCACGCCCCGATCCGGGAAATCGCTCGTCCTCGCTAGATTTAACCCGAATCATCGCCATCGCTGGGGCGTGATGCCGCACGAGCCTGGAGTTGCGCTCGTGCAAGGCAAGATAACAGGTTCACATAGAACAATCTCAAATTGATAACATAAGCAGCGGAAGAAAACAAGTGAAACATAAAAATCTCTTTTATAAATATTGAACTGAAGGTTACAAAGGCTCTGAATAGCCCAACATAAAATGCCAATTGGCTACAACGCTCATGATCTCTCTAGCTCACAAAGGATTACATTGCTCCATACATTATGCCTCTTTATAGCCACCAAGTAGTCTTCGGCCGAACATCTCCATGTCGCAAGTCCGAACGCATATGCGGAAGCTCCTCTTGAACGCCAAGGACTCCATGCCTCGGCACGTCCAAGCCAAGCTCCGCCCCGAGCTGATCATAACCTGAACCTGCACATAAACTAGTGGGGGTTTAGTGCTTTCGTCCTCGCTTCGCACTGATCAAGACCCGCTCGCACCCAAACCAAACACTTATTCATTTAGTGAGCATGCATATTACTTTGTGGTCTTTCTATTTAGCCTTAGGATCAATTTCATGGCAAAACTTAACATAGCACATTATTATAATGTGTCAGCACATCCCGTGTTCCTGCAGCAGATACAGTTAGCCATAACATAAACGTAAACATAGTGTTCGTGCTCATGCCGTCCCATTTTCCTTAGCCTGCAGTGGTTAGAACTTAACATAAGCCAACATATGATTCACGCAACCGACTATTCACAAACATAAACATATGCATAATGGATAGCAGGCCCTGCGCCTGCACCCAGCTCTCATCTCAGCCCATCGGCCCTAACTATATGAAGGTCACGGTGTGTCGCACCGTAATGGACTTGGCATCTCATATGTGTAAGCCTACAATCGCTTCGATACGGGTTGCTAGCCCAGTATCCGAAGGATCCCAAACTTACGGATATCATAGCTTATCACAGCACTGGACGGTCGCAATCCGTCCGAATGTTGTGCACCATAAATACCACACATAATTCCCTCCTAGGCCGAACGGTCCCGGCGCCCCGGCGTAACCGTTCGAGGGAAGCCACACCCGTGCACGGGCAATCCGAGTCCATTGACCATGCAATACGTTCCATAGCATACAAGTCACACATTCCAATCCATCTCGCGTTCCATAACATAATCCACCATTCATATGGTGAGCTCCGTCGGCGTTATGCCCCAACACATCCATATTGATGCACGACGCCCAACGGCTTTGTCGTCTCGTACTCGTATTCGACGCGTCTCGTTCGTATTGTTATTCGCATAGCCTACTTCCGTATTTACTTAGTCAATTCATAGCATAAGTGCCCGAGGGCACGCTCAGCACCGTATTCAATGTTCTACGCCTAGTGTTCAATGTTCTCGGAGCCGTGCACATGATGCACATCTCAATATCATCTTTCAATGTTCTACCATCATTGCCCTACCGCGACCTGTGCACTCGATGCACGTCGCTTTAATGTTTCGATTGTTCAATGTTCTATCTTAGTGTTCAACGCATACTTAGACACTTACTCGCCGAGCCACGCTCGCTAACTCGATAGCATATTACGCAAGCATAACATATTTTATTTATGTGAAGGAATAGGGAGAGAGAGTCAAGAACCCGCCCACCTTAAGCCGATACGCCTTGCTGCCTCGCCGATTGAAGCGTCTCGCTTCCATCACTCGATCGCATAGCTAACTCCCGGACTTAGCCATTCCTTTGCTCTACTCGGTTGATTTGGCCTATCGTGCCCATGCCACAATCCGTTGCAAGGCCACGATTTAGTTTTGCGGACATTTCATTGCATAAGGCAAAATGCCGACCTCTTATCGTCCAGCGTAGAAGCATAGCCTGCACACCAGATCAACTAAAATCAGCACTTGCTCAAGCGGGACTTACTCTTTGCATCGATTTGATTCATAGATTCCAACCGACTCAAAGCTTACCTTTGGCCAACGCAACACTTGCATCGATTCATATCGATACCTTATTGGGTCAACGCAACTCTTCGAGTCAACGACTCATCGTAATGCACCGATGCGGAGCGGGGCATTACATAATATACCACTCAAAATCAGGTTCGTCCTCGAACCGAAACCAACACTTAATCCAAGTGCCTCGCGCAGATCGCTTCACGATCTCGTGCTACTATCGTTGGAATCATACAACTCAGTCTGGATCATACACATATTTTAGGCGTCCCACCAATATATGCATTTCAGCCAAGCTTAGTTGTAGGATATCGGGACAACTAACAAACTCAACTTAATCCTCAAGCATCCCTCGGTCCGTACTCGACTTAGTCATATCTTAGCGCCTATTCCCAAAATACTCTTCGTATGCACCATCCCATAACATGCGATCATCTTCCAACATCTTGCACATAGCTTAATTCAACCATAACTTCGATCTCACAAGTTTCTCGCCAATCATCTAACACTCGCATTGCATCGAGTCATTGTGCATCCGATCACAACAATTCTCCGTAATGCCTATTCGCCCAACCGTTTGCCTATCTCTCGTATAACTCAAGTCTTTCATCCAATCATTCATAACACTTGGCCTTAACGACATGGACTAAGTCCACATGTCTCCATTATCCTTTACTTACAATCCATACTAAGTCTCGACGCAACTATCCATACGTGATCCACATTCTCTCGCTCTATCCATACGTTGCGTCTGGGGCTACCCCCGCTAGGTAACTTATCCAGACATCATGCTCGCGCTCTTTCGACACAAGAGGTCAACTTGAGTCTACGATGCTCAAAGGCAACAATCTTTCCGACCCAAGGTCTCTTACGATACGCTCATCCCCGATTCTCGACCGAGTACAAATCCTTTACTTAAACTTCGATTCCATCCCGACTAGTTCGTTTCGTAGCATAGATCGCGCGCTCAATACACATAGCCTAACCGTTACTCAACCGATCTACAACACACTCTTAGGTCGTTCTACTATCCGTTGCTCTTGCGCATTGCAAAGCCCTTGCAATCGCCTTACCGCATCGCTATGCTAAGCACGTTTCTCAACATCTATTCGATCATCGACTAGCCAACAACTCGAATACTTATTTGATCGACCGTAATTCTCTGACCGTATCGATTCTAGTACTCGCTAACTTTCGAGACACGATACTCACTCGCTTAGACTTATCCTCGACATGCACTACCTCATTCCTTATCCTTCTTACGCGACTTCTTTAGGGTCATCCTATGGGACTCCAACATTTACTTGATTTGGCGGTCAAGTCTTCTAGGGTCATCTGCCCCGAAACTACGCTCGATAATTGAAGATCATCAACGAGGGACAGTTACAACGAACCATGCTATATCCTATCGCGGAGCCAAATCAATTCCCGACGATTTCTACGAGACTTTATCCAACCTGACGTACATTACAAATCCGGGATTTATCCATCCCCGCACAACTGATGCGCCGTTACTACTCGAGTCACTCATATACTACCGTCAACAATATCGCACAATCTTAAATTTTACCTTCGCATCAAACCACAAGTCCATATCCAAATTGCCACGCCTTGCAAGTTCGATCATCCCCACTGGATGAATCACCATACCAGTGCTCACGCGGAATGATCGTCCAAATTTGACGTGACGCATGTGCGAGGCTGGTGTTGCGCTCGCTCAAGACAAGAATGTCAACATAGTGGTGATCCGCGAAGCAATCCAGACACTTTTGATTTCATCCGAGCAACATCCATCGACTCTCAAATTCTCCGAAGCGTTCCTACCGTTATCGTCCAAACTGTCATCAACTTAACTTGCATCTTATTCGTCCAACAACAATGCTCAACATAATTTTCGTTCATTCGATTGGAGTATCCCCGAGTTATTACATATCGTCTTTGATACGCCTCAATACCACCGTCGATATGCATAACTTGAACATCTTCCTTTCTCATAAGCTCAACTCGTTGCAATCATTGCCATTATCCGAACTCGAATATGAATCAAGTCTCGCACTTATCGAGATCCAATCGGTTGTAACTACTTAACATCATCGCGACAAAATTTTCAATTTCATATATCCATTCTCATATCCCTAACTCGCACTTCCAATCGTGCTACCGATTCATCGCGTTAACCCAAATTCGTTCGCACAATTTCTCCGTACTTACTCAACACGTTCCGAAGAAGTCTCCGTACTAACTCAACA
>JANAVB010005791.1:0-2500 GCA_029216955.1 Iris pallida | reverse complement strand
AGGCCCTATCGGCCGCACGGGACACAGAAACGCATGCGTTGCAGCAGTTTCTGCGCGCACGAAGATTTTCTGTGCACGGCGTGGGCCTGACATGCCCTATCGGCCGCACGGGATCGACCGGGTGCGCATATGCTGCGGTTTGTGTGCCTCGCGGCACTTCGTTTGCCCCGCGGCAGATTCCTGCCACGGCGTGGGCCTGACAGGCTGCATCGGCGAGCACGGGCGCGGCCTGCGGCTGCGCGCGAAAAATGACAAGCTCCTCAAGCACTTTGGTCCCCCGGAATCATCCCCACAATAAAACTGCAAATCTATTATAGGGAGTAGGTGGTGAAGGGGGGATGTTCGTCGCGCGCGCGCACGGCGCGTCGAACGGCTCCACGCTCGCGGCCATTTAGCGAGCGCGCGCTTGCGAATTTTGCTTGCGCGACGATTCGCGGCGTTTTCTGTCGCGCGACAATTTTCTGCCCACGGCGTGGGCTTGACGGGGCCTATCGGCCGCACGGGACTGAGGAATGCGAGCGTTGTTGCAGTTTCTGTGCACACGAAGAATTTCTGTGCACGGCGTGGGCCTGACAGCCCCTATCGGCCGCACGGGACAGAGGAATGGAAGCGTTGCAGCAGTTTCTGCGCGCACGATTAATTTCTGTGCACGGCGTGGGCCTGACAGGCCCTGTCGGCCGCACGGGATCGAGGAACCCTCAAGTTGCAGCAGTTACTGCGCACGCAACCAGTGTCCGTGCACGGCGTGGGCCTGACATGGCCTATCAGCCGCACGGGGGACGGAAATGCAAGCGTTGCAGCAGTTTCTGCGCATGCGAAGAATTTCCGTGCACGGCGTGGGCCTGACAGGCCCTGTCGGCCGCACGGGACACAGAAACGCATGCGTTGCAGCAGTTTCAGCGCGCACGAAGATTTTCTGTGCACGGCGTGGGCCTGACAGGCCCTATCGGCTGCACGGGATCGACCGGGTGCGCATATGCTGCGGTTTGTGTGCCTCGCGGCACTTCGTTTGCCCCGCGGCGGATTCCTGCCCACGGCGTGGGCCTGACAGGCTGCATCGGCGAGCACGGGCGCGGCCTGCGGCTGCGCGCGAAAAATGACAAGCTCCTCAAGCACTTTGGTCCCCCGGAGTCATCCCCACAATAAAACTGCAAATCTATTATAGGGGAGTAGGTGGTGAAGGGGGGGATGTTCGTCGCGCGCCACAATCCCGTGCGCGCGGGGGGGTGCACGGCGCGTCGAACGGCTGCCCGCGCGCGGCGATCCAGCGACCGGGCGCTTGCTGGCTTTGGGTGCGCGACGGTTCGCGACGTTTTCTGTCGCGCGGCAGTTTCTGCCCACGGCGTGGGCCTGACAGGCTGCATCGGCGAGCACGGGCTCGCGGCGGCGCGCTGAGGCGACCAGCGCATCGAACGGCTGCACGGGCCGCCCGCCTCGCTCGCGTCCCAGCGCGAGGCGAGGCGTTGCAGCTGTTTCTTGCGCGCGGCGCGCAGCTCTCAGCCCGTGCGACAGAATCTGCCGCAACTCGTGCCAGTTTCGAACCCCCCCGACCGAGCGGGAGGTTGGGCGCGTTTTCCCCAAAAATGACAAGCTCCTCAAGCACTTTGGTACCCCGGAGTCAGCCCAACAATAAAACTGCAAATCTATTATAGGGGGAAGCGAGTTGAGCTGAAATTTGGGCGGCGCAACAAATTTTGAGTAGGTGCGGCTTTGCGGGCAAAATGGGATGCTGTGCGAACGAAATCCCCCACGACCCTATCGTTGACGCGCCCGGTGCAGCAAGGCCCGCTGCTGCACCACGGACCCTTGTGCGAAGGTCCCGTGCGAGGCCACGGGACGCGGGTGCGCGGCAGAAACTGCCCGTGCGAGGCGAAAAAAATTGCGTCGCAGCAGGAATGCGATGCCGTCCGAACGAGCTTATCGTCGCCTCGCCCGGTGCAGGTCGACCCGCCCCGCGACCGTGGACCCTCGTGCAGCGAGCTTACCGATGTCGCCTTCAACGGTGCAGCGCGACCCGTCGCCTCACCACGAGATGCTGGAAACGAGCGAATTTCCTCGTCGTGCTCGCGTAGCGCCCGGGGCCGCTGCGAAGCTGACCCTATTCGTGCTCCGCGGGTCGAGCCATACGGCTCCCCGCGGGGGTACGATTCGGGCAGCGTGCGGCATCCCCGGGTGCGGCCTGTGGCGGCACGTTGGTATTGGACCCCTAGCCTCGGCAGCCCCTGCTTCCGTGCACCAACTGCCGATGCGACGGCCCCTTCAGTCGTTCCCGGCCTCGCCGACGACACCCGTTGCCCGTGCAGCAAACCCGATCGCATTCGGAAACGCCCCGTTGAGTATGTTCCGAGCCGTCCCTTCCGCCTCGTGCGGGAACGGGCACCCGAACTCGCCGCCACTCGATGCCCCCGAGTCACGGCCCTACGTCGGCTCGTCTGGACCGGCTGGGCACTCGGTGCGCGCGTGTGTAGGCTCGCGGATGCTGGACGCGGAGGGGCTCGGG
>JANAVB010005790.1:15000-27382 GCA_029216955.1 Iris pallida | reverse complement strand
CATTCCAAACATATTAAGTAAAATCAAGTTCATGACAAAAGGCGTAAGGATATAAAATGGGCGTGAAATATCTAATAAAATATCAATAGACAGGGCTATAGAAGAGCCAAGCTTAAGGAAAATAAAACCAAATCTCCATAATTGGACAGATTGTGCAAGGGTCCCTGGGGTCGGGTTGCGCAGGAGTCAAGTGCGCCAGGGGCCAACTGCGCAGGGGTGAGCTGCGCAGGGTACCAACTGCGTAGAGGTGGAGGGCGCGGCAGATGGATTGCGCTGGATCAGGTTGCGCAGGAATGGATGGCGCATGGATGGATTGCGCTGGATCAGGTTGCGCAGGAATGGATGGCGCATGGATGGATTGTGCTAGATCAGGTTGCACAGGAATGGATGGCGCATGGATGGATTGCGTAGAAGTGGACTGCGCAGGAGCAGACTGCGCATGAACGGACTGCGCATGAGCAGACTGCGCATGAATCCATGCGCACTCGGGTTGAGCGCAGTTCGCCAAGAGGCAAGCTGCGCGGTCGGCGCTGCGCTAAAGAGCGCAGGCCGAAAGAGGGGATGCGCAGTCCAGCACTGCGCTAAAGAGCGCAGGCTGCAGGCTGCTACTCCAGGCCGAGAAGAACACTAAGAACACCAAGAAATTCAAATTTTCATATCTTTGTCAAATCAAAGCCAAATCTAGATTTTCAAAGTTCTAACTTGAGTAAAATTGAATTCTCTTCCACATGGAAGCATCAAAACCCACAAAATCTCAACTAAAATAGATCAAAACCATATAAATCCAAAAATAGAGAAACTTAGATCTAGAACAATGGAGACTCCAAATCATTGTGTGCTAAGTTCTAAAGTTAATCTCCATGGCCTAATCTAGCTAATGGACAAATAAAAAGTGGTTCTCATGTGGTGGCAAGGTGCACTTGCCTATGGGTGTTTGGTGAGTTGTGTAGAGGAAGGAAGAAGAAGGAGATGGAGAAGTAAATAAAAAATAAAGAGGAGAGTGAAAAGTTAGGTGGGATTTAATGGAGGTGGGTTGTATTGTATTGAGGGTGGAGTGTAGGTTAAAGTGCTCCTCTCATGATAAACCAAACCAAAACAAACCCCCTCCACAAAATAAAACCAAGCCAAGTCAAAACCCACTTTACAAGAAAACCCAAAATCTGCAAGTCAAGCCAGAAATACAATTACAGGCCAGAATCTGAGAAAATAAAATACAAGTCCATGATACATACAGGCTTAACCAAAAATACATATTCAGAATATGGGTGTTACAACTCTACCCACCTTAAAAGAATTCCGTCCTCGGAATTTAATCAAGGAGCTAGAGAGACATGGACAAGTCATACTATTCACATGTAAGCTATACTAAGCAGTCAATCAAACAATCACGCATGCAAGCAAGGACGGAAGGCATAAGGAAGACATTATACCTTATGAGTCAAACAGGTAGGGATATCGCGATCGGATGTCGTCCTCACGCTCCCATGTTTGACTCTCCCAAGGAGCGATGGACTCAAGCAACATGAACTAAACTGATAGTCTTGCACTTGAGGTCTCTCCACTTGGTCAAACAGGGACACGGGCCTCTCCTCATACGAAAAGGTTGGTACCAATAACCATTTTTTCGAATGATCTAGGACATGGCTCAGGCCCGGGATATGCCGTTGTAATTAGGACACATGAAACAATGACACGTGTCCCGCATAACAACGACGAAAAGCAAGACAATAGGACACAGATACCTCTCTGCCGAGTCGGGATCTGGGCCTGGGCCAGGGCGAACTGCTGAGGCCTCTGTTGCTGGAAGATTTGAGCCTGAGGCGGCAATAGCCTCGGAAGCTGGTACTGCTGCTGAAACACTTGGGCCTGAGGCGGCAATAGCCTCGGCAATGGATACTGCTGTTGCTGCTGTACTGGTGCTGGTGCTGGTCCTCTTACCGAAGGACTAGTCTGGGCCGACGAGGAGGGACCGGCTCTATTCGGACAGGACCCTATCATGTGGTCCCGTGCTCCACAAGCCAAGCACAATCCCTGTGCTCTGCGACACTCCAAAATAACGTGCCCTGGCTTTCCACAATGAGTGCAGCCCATTGCGGAAGACTGCTTCTGCTTCTGTTGCTGAGGGAACGTGACCGATGTCACTGAGGCCGCCTGCCTCGGGGTTCCAATTGTCAAGGCCCTGACTGCTGGGGCTGGTGCTGTCGACTGGGTCATCTGGCCGTGAGATCGCTTCCGACCTCCGGTCCTGTCTATGATCCTGTGGGAGGTATACTCGTGCCTCCTGGCTGCCCTCAATACTGCATCAAAAGTCTGATGTTCAAACTGTTCCACTGCTAACAAAATCTCAAGGTGGAGCCCTTGCTGGAACCGCTGGGCTCTATCAAACTCGGTCGCCACCAAAGTGGGAGCAAACCGACTAAGCCTGGAGAACTCGACCGCATATCCATCGACCGTCCTGTCTCCTTGCTTTAGATTGGTGAACTTGGTCTGTAGATCGTACCGAGCCACCGCATCGAAGTACTTAGTCTGGAATCTCTCTCTGAATAGTGCTCATGGAATTGGGGCCACTAATCCATGGCCTGTGCTGCCCACCAGCTGCGGGCAAGATCCAATAACTGTAAACGCACCACGGCCACCTTCTCGTCCTCCGGGGTCTTGGCTGCCTCTAGAATGACTTCAGTATCCTGGAGCCATGCATTAGCAGCAATAGCATCTTCACTGCCGTCGAAGAATGGAGGGTTCAGGCGCTTGAAACTGTTCGCTGTACTATTCCTTGGATGACCGCCTCTGTTCAGAGCATCTTCCACTGCCTGGTGCAAGGCATCTCCTCGGCGATCTTGGGAAGCTAACAATGATCTGATGAGACCCACCAAAGTGCCATCATCAGGCTCTGCAGACTGGACTGGCTGAACTGGCGGCTCTCCTCCAGTAGGTACGACTCAGGAGGCTACTCTGGAGTGTTGGGCTTGATCTCCGGGCTGCTGATCCACGGGAGGTGCTCTACCTTGCTGATCGGCAGGGTCAGGTATAGTGCCACTGAAGAAGACGACACAGGGAAAACAATAAGGAAAGACCAGGACAGATCAATGATACAAGCATGTGATCAGGTCAAGATTCTCAGGGATTCAGAGGATATGAACGGAGATCAAGGATGAATAATAATTGAGACATCTATTCGATAAACCCTCACATTTCTTGATTGACAAGACCTGCATGGGCCACCACTTAAACCATGTCACGCCCCAGAACCAGAATACTGAAGAGCGGGGGTGCACATAGCCAGCTACGTATATCGAAATGGCATCCACCTCGCTATACGGTCACGGCTGTCTAGATATGAGGGTTTACTACAAGCCAACAGTCTCTTAAGGTCAAGCCTATTGTCTCAATCTCAAGCAAGTAATATAGTCACAAGATGTTTGACCACCAAATATACAATAAAGGCGTCCCAAATATTACATATCAGCTGATCATGAAGCTAGTCGTACAAAATGCTAGGACTAGCAAGAGTTAAGTCATACATGATCAACCCTAGGATTTGTTAATCATGTTTACAGCCCGTAGGCAGACAGTAAGTAAAGTGCATCGAGCTAACAGGTGCTCGTCGGCTAAACACCTCAAAAGAATAAATTTACAATAGAGTGAGCGAAACAAAATAGAAAACCCACTCGTAGCCCGGGTTTCTTCTAGTTGCCACCATCGGGCTGGAGGTTCGGTAGATCCTCGGGTGCTGCTCCAAAATCTGGCCAGACAAAACCAGCTGGGTCAAACCCCAGAAAGAGCAAGTACCACAAAGGAGGCCACGAAATAAGAACAAAAGCCAACATATCAGATCATAAGAAACTAATTACATAGTAAAGACAATTATTAAGAAGAAACCTGGCAGGTGATATACGATGAGATAACCATGGGACTCTTCAGATAACCAGGTTACAACCCGTAAACCAAACAAGGACCGGGGTTGTAACCCTTCGTCTGAACGGAACTTGGTTTCTCCCACCATTTATCGGCAAGATAAAATACAAGAAATCTGGACCTGTAATTAATCATGATTAAGGTAAAGCACGAGTAGTCATGTCATGTCATAACCTTGTACAGGATCAGGACAGGACAAGCGGGACTAGACTCCATCCAATCAATCACGGCCAAGCAAGTACTACGGCTTACTACTTAACTAACTAGGATTATCACAAGCCTAATTACTAACAAGATGCAAGTGAGAATTTCCTAGTCCCAAGCCCTGCAGACTATCCAGTTATCCTTCCGCGGGTTGAGAGTATAGGTGGGTACATCGCCCGGAGACAAATGTACCCTTAGGTGACTTAGAGGGTGCAACACGCGACGGTGTGCTGGAAATGTGCTCTATGCTCGTCGGCAAGCTACAAGTCCAATTAAGAGCGCCCAGATAACAAGATTGCCTGTGACTGGAAATTCTCCATGAACTACTACTTTGATCTAGTCATTAGCCTGATCCATATTCAGTGTGAATCCCTGACCGTGGGAACCAGGGAGTCACAGTCCTAGACATGATGCAAGACAAGACAAGTGGATTGCACAAGCAAGCAAGCAGGAACACCCACGGTGTCAAGTTGATTATACAAGTCAAGTTAGCCGACGCAACAGCATCAAGTCAAGTCAGGATTACAAGTTACAAGTTACAAGTCAAGTCAGGTACAAGTCAAGAGTGCGCCGCCACGGGCCACTATCAAGTTATCAAGTATCAAGATTAATCATGTCATGGTACTTGTCAGGAGTGCGCCACGACGGGCCACTATCAGGTCAGGTTGGTCATGTCAGGAGTGCACCACTACGGGTCACTGTCGTGTTATGCTAGTTCCTTGTCATACCATGCCATGTACAATAGTCATTCCAAACATATTAAGTAAAATCAAGTTCATGACAAAAGGCGTAAGGATATAAAATGGGCGTGAAATATCTAATAAAATATCAATAGACAGGGCTATAGAAGAGCCAAGCTTAAGGAAAATAAAACCAAATCTCCATAATTGGACAGATTGCGCAAGGGTCCCTGGGGTCGGGTTGCGCAGGAGTCAAGTGCGCCAGGGGCCAACTGTGCAGGGGTGAGCTGCGCAGGGTACCAACTGCGCAGAGGTGGAGGGCGCGACAGATGGATTGTGCTGGATCAGGTTGCGCAGGAATGGATAGCGCATGGATGGATTGCGCTGGATCAGGTTGCGCAGGAATGGATGGCGCATGGATGGATTATGCTGGATCAGGTTGCGCAGGAATGGATGGCGCATGGATGGATTGCGCAGAAGTGGACTGCGCAGGAGCAGACTGCGCATGAACGGACTGCGCATGAGCAGACTGCGCATGAACGTACTGCGCATGAGCAGACTGCGCATGAATCCATGCGCACTCGGGTTGAGCGCAGTTCGCCAAGAGGCAAGCTGCGCGGTCGGCGCTGCGCTAAAGGGCACAGGCCGAGAGAGGGGATGCGCAGTCTAGCACTGCGCTAAAGAGCGCAGGCTGCAGGCTGCTACTCCAGGCCGAGAAGAACACCAAGAACACCAAGAAATTCAAATTTTTATATCTTTGTCAAATCAAAGCCAAATCTAGATTTTCAAAGTTCTAACTTGAGTAAAATTGAATTCTCTTCCACATGGAAGCATCAAAACCCACAAAATCTCAACTAAAATAGATCAAAACCATATAAATCCGAAAATAGAAAAACTTAGATCTAGAACAATGGAGACTCCAAATCATAAAATGCCAAGTTCTAAAGTTAATCTCCATGGCCTAATCTAGCTAATGGATAAATAAAAGTGGTTCTTATGTGGTGGCAAGGTGCACTTGCCTATGGGTGTTGGTGAGTTGTGTAGAGGAAGGAAGAAGAAGGAGATGGAGAAGTAAATGAAAAATAAAGAGGAGAGAGAAAAGTTATGTGGGATTTAATGGAGGTGGGTTGTGTTGTATTGAGGGTGGAGTGTAGGTTAAAGTGCTCCTCTCATGATGAACCAAACCAAAACAAACCCCCTCCACAAAATAAAACCAAGCCAAGTCAAAACCCACTTTACGAGAAAACCCAAAATCTGCAAGTCAAGCCAGAAATACAATTACAGGCCAGAATCTGAGAAAATAAAATACAGGTCTATGATACATACAGGCTTAACCAAAATACATATTCAGAATATGGGTGTTACAATATATATATATATATATATATATATATATATATATATATATATATATATATATATATATATATATATAAAAATATATATATATATATATATATATATATATATATTTTTATATTTTAAAAAAAAATATATATATATATATATATTTATATATATATATATATATATATATATATATATATATATATATATATATATATATATATATATTTTATATATATATATACTAGTCATAACCCGTGCCCATAGGGCACGGTTCAACATTTGTTTAATATATTAAATAAAAGCTCGTCATTACTCTCCTCCCCCCTACTGCTCCCCACCCCCCCCTCTCCTCCCCGTCCTGGCGCCCTCCCCCCCACCCCCCACTCACCCCTCCTCCCTCCCTCCCCCCCTCCTGTCCTTCTCCTCCCAGTGGTCGGATCCCACCCCTCTCTCGTAGGCGACGCCCCCTCGCCCCCCCTCTCCCTTCCCCCCGCCTCCCGTCAGGTGGCGTCACCGGCACTCTGTCGGCGGCGCCCGCCCCCCCTCCTCTCCCCCTCCTCCCCGGCCTCCGCGCTCGGGGGGGCCCGAGGCAGCTCCCCCCCTCGTTCCCCGCGTACGCGCGTCAGGCGTGGGGCCCCGTGCGCGGGTGGGGCCCGAGGCGCCATTGGAGCACCAACTCCACCAGCCTCGAGGGCACGGTTCAACACCCCCACCAGTAAGCATCAAGCCACGTTAAGATAGAAAGATAGGTTATGTCTGGAATTCCAACACATAAAAGCACCAACTCCAAAATTCTCCTTTTTACCTAATTCAAGAAAAAAAAGACACTATGTGTCTCTCTCCTCTTCCCCTTAACCAATAGACTTCAAAATCTCTTTATAAGAATGTAAAGATTCTTGGCTAATTTTAGATGTCGAGAAATATATCGGGCATACAATTGAAGGTCAGTTCTGTCTCTTTTGCCTCAAAAATATGTACCACTTTTTCCCTATTACATCCAATCAATGGAAACAATAAGAGCAATAATAATTAACCATACAACTGTACTATAATTTCTTGAACATTGACACATAAGAAATCTTCTCAGCATGAAATTAAACCATAAACACCACCTACATTGAATGGCCAATAATTAGATTCAAAGAATTATACCTTGTTCAAACTTTCAAGAAGAAAAAAAGAACTCAAAAAAGAAACTTGACAATTTCGCTCAAAATAAAGACCAGCTATGACACGACACGAACACAAACGGGAACAGGAATTTACTTTGATGTGTCCAACACAACAAAGAACCGACACGTCAGTTTCGAAGTGTCAATGCCTCCAAGAACATCACCATTGTGCAGAAAGATTCAAAGAATCATATTCTATCATATGCTCAACTGATTTATATAATCCAAGTTCCAATCTTTCCATAAAAGAACTCAACTTTTTAAACAGTGATGGGGGACTCACGGTATGCTTCCAAGAACACCACAATTTGCATTAAGTTTCTAAGCGACCTAGATCCAAGATTCGATCTTTCGTCAAAAAAAAAAAACAAACAATAATAATTATGAGGCCCCCATCATTTAAGGTATTTCCCCTCAAAATCTTGGAAGCTGTGAGGGCAAGCACTGCTCAATAATGCTTTGGATTTCCCATAAAAGCCCACTCTCAATAATGCTCATCCACAACCTTTAATTTATGATTTGAAGATACTAATTAAGTTTGATAAAGATATTTATTTTGCTAGACTTTCAACTAATTGGATTTCAAAAAAATGAATTCTTAGCCTTATGAATATTTTATAAACAAAAGGGGTTTGCCAGATTAGTTTCATAAATGATTTTTGAATACCAAAGATTATCATAGTAATATCAAATATTATTTATAATATTTTGATGATATACTTCAAATTTCAATCAAAAGATCAGTTATTGATTTATTTAAAAATATGAGATTTAAATTAATAGCCATTAAATATTATTTTAAAAGTTGATTGTTTATTCGATCCGAATTTGGATTCATAAGAAGTATTCGATAAGGTGAAATAGTATTTTAAATAATTATAGCAATCGTTTATTGCAATTAGATTGTGTTTGACTTAGATTAAATTTGTGAGAAGATTTACCTATTATAAATTAGTTTATTTTATAATATTGAGAATTATTTTTTAAAGGATTACGATTAGATTGACTTTGCCATTAAGTTTTATATTAGCTAGATGTAGAGTTCAATAAAATATATATTTAGTAAGGATATTAGTCAATAATTTATAATTATATCCCTTTCAACATGAGCCAATCCTCCGCCCATATTTGCAAATGAATCTCGAGTAGCTATTGTTCTTATCCAGCCAGCTATTTCAATCAACCTATAAGGCAAATATTAAAATATAGTATTATCTAATTGTAACCGACCCTTAGTGTACATTTATCTCTTTACATACAGGGTCCCTTCCCATATGTATATCAATATTTCCTCATCCTTTATCCCATGAATACATACATATAGCAACAACAAAAACTTGTCCCGTCCCCGCCTTTCCCGAACCCCTGTTATTACGGCACCACCGCCAGCAAACATCAACTCCGTCCCCGACCCAAACACACCAAAATCCCCATGACCAGCATCCCGAACCCCTCATCACCGCCACCATTGCAAATACAACCACCCCGACCTGGCCATCACCATAGCCTCCATCTCCAACAATCATAATCATCGTCCGCAGAACCATCAACCACAACTGTGTCCAGACCCGTGTTGTCTGTGTCCACCATGTCCATCCCATTCATTAATAGTACACAAAAGATCTCGTGTCCGACACTTACACAAATCGAATCAAAATATAGAATAATCAAAACCTAATCCAAAACCTGACCTAGGCGTGCCCCCGGCGTCGACCAACGACGTCGCTACCTTCGTCCATCTTGTACGTCGCGGGCCAATTCTAGCACCACCGCACCACGACACCATTGTGTCCACAACGACGTGCCAGACCCACTCCAGTCCAGCCGCCCTCCACTCTGGCAGCGCCTCCACCGTGGCCTGTGCAGCGCTCTTTCGACCGCTCCAGTCGCCACGCCTGACGCTGAGGCTCCGAAACATTCCTCCAGCTGTCCTTGGGTCGCACGCGCGCGTGCGTGTCTTCCGGCGGGACCCTTCCTAACCTCGTGTGCTGAGCCGCTGTCTCCGCTGAAACCACCGGCGAACACCGCTCAGCGCCACGCTACGGCACCAAGCTCCGTCTGACGCCGCTGCTGAGGACGCCTCTGGCTGGGACGGGCCATGCGTGTGCGTTTCCCCAAGCACCTCGAGTTCCCGTCTCCGCGCGGACGGAGGTCGCCTGGGGGGTGAGAATGGCGCGAGCGGCCAAGGACGCCCAGGAGAGGGCTTCTCCGCCCGGAGGGGGGAAGACCATCTGCGGAGCGGGAGGAGCCACTGGGGTGGCTGCTACGAAGGATGGGGGGCGCCGTGGGGGGAGGGTGGGAGCCGCGGCAAAGGGAGGCGCGGGGGGCGGCAGAGACCGGAGCCGGGGGGCCGGAGAGAGGAGGGGGGGGTCGTCCACCGGAAGGGGGCCTGATCTACAGAAAGAGGGGGGGAGGGAGGAGGAACCAGGTAGCTCGCCGGAGGGCGACCCGACAGACGGGACGGGTGCCGGAGGGGACGGAGAGGCCGCTGGAGGAGGGAAGGGGGGAAGAGGAGGGGAGAGGGGGAGGGCCCAGGAGGGAGGAGAGACAGCTGGGGCGGAGGGGGAGGAGAGGATCGTCGGGGACGATCGGGCCCCGCTCCTGGGTCCCCCCCGAGCAAGGCAAACACTCGGACTGCTCTCTATAGAGACCTCCGTGCCGTGGCGAGCTCCTGCTGGACTGCCATCACCTTGCGCCGAGGCCGCTCCGGTCGGCCTGCATCACCGCAGGAGTCCTCAAGAGCCGAACTCTCCTCCGGTGAACTCTTCATGCTGATCCCTCGCCTCTGTTAGTCCTGCTCCTTTTCCTTTCTTTCTCTCATCCTTTCTTTTTTTTTCTTTCACTTCTACAAATGTTTCTCTCTCTCCAAACTGAAGAGAGCAACATCTTTTAATGTGTTAGATTTCTTGTTACTTTACAAATGGTGTTGTTGACATCTCGGAAATAGAGAGTAACAGCTGTCTCGGTTATGTCACTTTTAATGTGTTAGATTTCCTTGTTACCCTCCCTGGGTCCCGTGCCCTCAGGCCCACGCACGGGGTGGGGCCCGAGCCCCCTCGGGCTCCGCGTGGCCCCCTCGGATCCCGCTCCTGGGTCCTCCCACTCTCCATAATGTTCATCCACAACCGTTGATTCACCAAGATTAAATCTCAGCCACTCTTTATCTTGGCACAGTCAGCCCTAGGATTCAAAAACCTTGTGTATTGTATAATAGATATATATATATTTATATATATATATATATATATATATATATATATATATATATATATATATATATATATATATATATATATATAGATATATTATCTAATATATACATATATATATATATATATATATATATATATATAGATATATATATATATATATATATAATATATATATGTATATATATATACATATATATATATATATATATATATACATATATATATACTATATATATATACATAATATATATATATATATATATATATATATATATATATATATATATATATATATATATATATATATATATACATATATATATTTCTACATACATATATCTATATATATATATATATATATATATATATATATATATATATATCATACATATGTGTATATATATATATAT
Organism: Iris pallida; assembly: GCA_029216955.1. Taxonomy (NCBI): domain Eukaryota; kingdom Viridiplantae; phylum Streptophyta; class Magnoliopsida; order Asparagales; family Iridaceae; genus Iris; species Iris pallida. The sequence goes on along the minus strand of JANAVB010005790.1, from coordinate 16,439 downwards.
ATATATATATATATAGATATATATATATATATATATATATATATATATAGTTAAGTTAAAAAAGGGGGGTAGAAGCATCATCTCATGAGAAATTCAATTTCTCATGAGATGACAGATCGCCTACAGCCCGACCCACGAGTGGTTAAAACTTCGATATATATATATATATTTTATATATATATACATATATATATATATATACATATATATATATATATATATATATATATATATATATATATATATATATATATATATATATATAGTTAAGTTAAAAAAAGGGGGGGTAGAAGCATCATCTCATGAGAAATTCAATTTCTCATGAGATGACAGATCGCCTACAGCCCGACCCAGAGTGGTTAAAACTTCGATTACGAATGGATTTAAACCTAGGGAAAACTCGATCAATCCAAAATCTTTTGAAACCAAAATTTCCCCTACATATGCGCAATCCTATTATCCATAAGATTTAGCCAATCCCAGTTAAACTCAGATTTTAAATCAATGGAAAATCTAATTAGAAATAGGAGTATAATCATCGCATATATGCAACCTCTCGAACCTATTTTCCTCTTTCAACTGAAGCCCACATATCTCGCAATCGCCCCCACAGCTCCCTCGATCCTAGGCGAGCCTTCTCAACTACCTGTCGCCGCCATGGTCGTCGGGACGTCGGTGAACACCTCTACAAACCATCGCAGAACAGAGACACTCTGTTTTCAATACCGCAGCAAGGTACCCAAGTTTCTGACCCAAGTTCTCTTCTCCTATTCGATCGATTTTTGATCCATAAACTTTTATAGATAGCCTAGTTGACCCATTGTCAAACCCAGTAAATAGAATTACTTTAGTTGGCGGAACGTATCGTGAGAAATCCCAAAAGTTTGGGAAAAATCTTGTCGTAATGGCAAATTTTTGAACCTTAAAACCCATGTTTGAAGGCACATTGCAGCCAGCATATCGCGAGATTCAGAATTTTGCTTGAACACCCTGTTAGAAAAAATATAGCACTTTAAAACCTTTCTTTTAGTTGCTGATTTGGTTAAGTATGATCAAAGTTATTTCATGTTAAAAATCAAGAAAAACGACCTTTAAAAACGTAAAAATTATAGAAATTTTCCTGATACTGCATGTGCCCCGACAAACCGGGCGACATGGTCGCATACTATACGCATCGAAAGGCACGTATGGATGTTGCCGACGTGTGGAAACTGAAGGAACTCGATTTCGTTGCCTGTGTGTGACGAAATCAGTACGTATCCGTCGAGATACCCCTGTATCGATGTTTTTCAAACTTGGCCATAACTTTGTGTATGTTCATCGTATAGAGACGAAACTTACGCCAACAGGACCGTATCGAAATTCTGATCCTATGTGCCTAGTTTGGTCCGATTCTGAGAAGGTCGATCGGAATGCCTATTTGGCGGGCCCGTGACCCG
>JANAVB010005790.1:0-10000 GCA_029216955.1 Iris pallida | reverse complement strand
TGGTCGTGGTCGCCTTCAGCCTTCCCGGAAGGCGACATCCGCTAGCGATCCCGATCCGGAGAGTACCCCGGGCACAGACTCATCCCGTCGTCGATCTACCACGAGACTATCGACACCTTCGTCGAGGGCGCCTTTATCCGCTGGCAGATCCGTTCCGCCAGTGGATCCACCAGCAGTACTACCAGTTACTGCACGGTGGGCCCCGAAGTACCCCCGGATTCAGTTACACCCAGTTACTGGCGAGTATATGCGCGGAGCCGTAGATCCTCCGACGCCACCAGAGAGGCGATGGACGAGTTTCGACGAGAGATATGGCCCGCGGGTGAAGCGTAAGTAAATTTAAGTTAATTTAATAAATTTGTTTCATTTATTCAAGTTAATAATCCAGTCGTTGCTTCTTTGTAGGTTTTTTTCGTGGGATGCTACCAGGCTTCTATGGCAGATTATCCGGACTAACTACCATGGCCCCTACCTCAATTTTTTTAAGGTAACCCTAGACTTGCAGTACCGCTGGCTCGACGAGATGAGGGTACATATATATATATATCTTGTGATTAATTATTAATTACTCTTTAATCAACTATTTTTTAATATCGTGGTAATTGAATTTGTATGTCAGAGGACCTTCTGGTGGCCCTCCCATCGCGAGGAGGCGATCCGCAGGACCTATAGAAGCGCCGTCGGAAAGAAGATCTGGGATACGATTTATGACCTTCAAACGGCGCATTTGAAGAAGGAGTGGATCCGATAGGACTACTATGAGCAACTCTTGGAGAACATGGATGCTCCTGCCTTCAAGAAGAAATCGAAAAAAGTGAAAGCGAACCGACTGGCCGCGGGGCTACATACGGGGGGATCAAAGCCCCATGCAGCGACGCTTGCAGATCTGGTGAGATACCGTAAATTCATTCACTATCTAATTTGGTACTATTAATATACTTAATTAATTAAATTCTACGAATATTTTGTATGTAGACCCAACAGGCGTTGAAGGAGAAAAAACCTGCTGACTCGGTCACCATACACGATGTATTCCAGCATGTCCACAAGAGGCGGAAGGACGGAAGCTTCGTCGACGAAAGGGCCAAGGCGACGGATGTAAGTACTTACATTATGAGACTTATGTTAGAATTATAAGTATTCAGACAATAATTTAGGTAAACTTAGGATTCAAACAATAACTTAGGTAAACTTAGGATTCAGACTATAACTTAGGGTAACATAGGATTTAGATTATAACTTAGGTAAATTTATAGTATAATAAACACATTCATTTGATAGGCTGCGTATCGTGAGGCCCTTAGTCGGATTCAGCCATCTGCTCCCGAGGATGTCAGCGAAACGACGCCCGTCGGGATGCCCTCTTCTACGGCCACTCGCTACGATGACTTATTCGTAGATACCGTCGATGGCTATAGGAAAGGGCGCGTGTACGGAGTCGGCTCCCTAGCTAATTTGCACTCGGCGACACTGAGATTTTTACCTTCCCCGCCTCTCTCGCGGCCCCGGCAGACGATGATGTGAGGTCCCAGCTTGCGCATCTGAACGAGGCGGTGTCGGAGATTCGGACGCAGTTGTTCATGTACCTGCATCCTTCTACTGGTACTGTCGGTCCTTCTAGTGCTGTCGGTCCTTCTTCCACCGGGCATCTTTCTTTTGATCCTACTGCCCCTATCGTGGCGCCTCCTACTTTGACGGCCCTCCTGACAGGATGATGCAAGAGCAGCTGCGCCAACTTCTTAGCCATGTCTTGGAGGGATTGCCGCCGTACTTGGTGGACGAGTATATGAGACGGGCGCAGCAGGGAGTACCACCACCAGCGGACGATCGTACCCCTCGTCATTGATGTTTGTATTTTTGGGATTATTTTGTTTGTAAATATTGAATATTGAATATTTGTGTTTAAATATTGAATATTTGTGTGTTTTGTGTGAACAATTTGAATGCTTAGAATTATTTGTGTATTTTGTGTGTTTATTTGTGTGTTGGAATTGTTTGTGTATTTTGTATATTGGAATTGTGTATATTAGAATTATGTATATTGGAATTGTGTATATTTGAATTGCTTGGGATAATTTGTGTGTTTTGTAAATTAGAATTGTGTATATTGGGAATGCCCAGTTTTATGCTATTTTTTTCAAAAATTTCCCAGCTACCGACGGACTGGCGACCAATTACCGACGGACTATCGTCGCTAACTGGGGCATTCCCAGTTAGCGACGGATGCACGACTAAAAGCCGACGGATTATCCGTCGTCAAGGTTCTGGAATTATGAAAGATTTACAGGATAGGGTCGATGGATATTACGTCGGTATACCGTCGCTAGTAATCGGTAAAACATTAGCGAAGGATAATCCGTCGCTATAAGGCCGACCGATTGGCGATGGTCTAGCGACGACCCATGACGGAGTAACGACGGATTGTCCATCGCCAATGTTCTGGAAATATGAATAATTCACAGAACCGAGTCGACGGATATTCCGTCGGTATTTCGTCGCGAATCCGTCAAAACTTAGCGACCATTCGCGACTGATTGGCAACGGAATTTGCGTATTAGAAACTCTCTGATATGCATTTACCGACCAAATAGCGACGGATATGTCCGTCGGTAAGTGATACGTCATTACTTCTTTTGATATGTGATTTGACAGTAATCCGTCGGTGAGTCATCGCAAACTGCACGAGTATGGTTGACGGTAGTCCGTCGCCAATTCGTCGCTTGGCGACAACTTATCGACAGATTATAGTTAGCGACGAGGCTTTCCCAACGACCTTTTTTAACCAATATCCGTCGACCCTCCGTTGGTAATTACATTTACCGACAGATTTTTGACTGATATAGCCGTCGCTAAATCGATGAATTTTGTAATGAATTACGTTTTACCTTTGTTCCAAAATTGGACTTTTGGACAGGCATTTCCTAGATATACCTTTTACACTGAGAACGTTCTTGATGTTTGTCAGCATCCGGAGCCGTTTGTGGATTTTGAGATTTATTGCTGACGTGATTGATTGCTTGGAGTTGTCATTCTCGCACCGCCAGATAAGATACCTTGCCACCTTACTCTGTGATTACTTTACTTTATTTTTTGTCATTTAATTTCAGTTTTATATATTTGTTCTATGTTTTTATATCACTGTGCGTCCAAGTCACACTTGGGTGCAAGCGCCGCTATCAGTCGTTTTATTGCTTTTGTTTACTTCTCTTACATTGACTTAGCCTATTGACCACCCAGTTATGATGAGGTATTGGTATACCTCATACGACCTTAACACATGATCATCATGAGTTGTGAGTCACATGTAGGACACGTACTCGCGTAGTCGGCCTGCCACCGATACGTATGAGACATGCAACGGTTAGGAGTAACTACCAATAGAATTGCATGATAGTAGACTTGGCAGTTACTAGAGGTTCCTATGGGACATGGATGTGACCCTACTAGGCATTGGGTGGGGAGCACAGTTCCTTAACATATGGGCCACGTATGCACTTTCCTATTTCTGATCCTGCTGGCCTCTGACATTCGAGGAATGTCATGCTTTGAGGTCCCTGGTATCCTGGTGGAACCATACCTGAGTTTCCTGTACCTGTAGTCAGAGTGTCCATGCATTGAAGGCTTGTTCTTAACTGCATTATCACTGTAGAACTAGTAGGTACCCTATTGCATGCATATTTCCTTTTATTTATTTTATATTACCGATTATATGGCATGTTTTTTTATGTATCTTGTTATGTCCCTCTGAGGATCTCTCCAGGTGTGTGCCTTTGTGACTTTTTATAGGTGTTCTAGCCAAGGCCGTGATCCTCTCTGTTCCTTCGAAGATGATTGATCTTGGTTCATCTTGTCATCTTTATTGTTCATTTCCTTGTATATTTTCTCTCATTTAAATTAGTTGGTAGTGGATTTGTCTCTGCCCAACTACATGTACAAAAGACAAATTATAGTGATTATATTATTATTTTTTATTTCTGTGGATGAGATTTAGTTATCATGCTTTACTACATTTTACAGCTGATGTATACATACGAGGATTCCATACATTGGAGTATACTTGTATGTATATAGCTGGCATGTCTACGTACTTAGTCCTAAGTATTTTGGGACTGGAGCGTTACATGTTTTTGTGGTGTCCCATGTATGTCAAGTTAGCCGTTTCGGTTACGTTACCGTACCGAGCGGGCCTGCATATAGGATTAGAATCTAGGTATCTCATACACATACTTTATCTCCTTCCTTGAATTCCATTCTCGAACTCTCGTTTGACAACCTTGATTTGCCTCTTTTTTGCCCCTATCTACCAAGAATCTTATTTTTTCCCTCCGTGCCTAATATATAGGTTAGAAATATGACTCATACTAGATATACGTGTTATATTGCTCAATCACCCTAGTAGTTGGCTCTTATAAGTTGGGTGGTATGCCTCACGGCTTATCACCCCGTGTCCTTATAATCCATTAATAAAGTCTAACTGGGTGGCACTGAATATATGCTAGTGAAGAAAGATATGTATACCTAGAATATAGTATTTTAATAGCCCATACTCCATTGGTCAACCACAACCTAATACAAGAGACAGTAGGACGCCTGTATAAGCAGGAACATCGGACAAGACTTAGATCCTTATGAAACTTAAACTATCTAGATTTTCTTTCATCATTATATAGTATACTTATATTTTAGAACTGTCCTTACTAATACCTCTATTATAACCTAATTTTGCAAGCTTATTCTTTATCGAGCTTGTTCAGGACATATGTATACTGGGGACGCCCACTAACAAATTGTCTAATCAGAATCAGTGTATTATGGTCTGATCAACCTTAGTGCACTTGGTTCGCTCTTCTTATGACTATCTCACGTGGATTGAGATATAGAGGTATCCAGGAGCTCATCCGCGACTATATTAGCAATTTCCTCTTGAATTATTCATTCGCCTTTGAAATCACGTATTTGCATTCCATAACCTCTTTTTGGAACTCTTTATTGTTTTCGCCTTTTACTAATTTGGAAAGACAAATGCTTGTATTTAATAGATAGAAATGGAGTATTCCCCATGGCCACAATAGTTGTGTACACAAACGTAGCTACTATCGGCCAAGCCATGTGACTACAACCTTGCCTTGAGCTACTTGTCCTCCCCTCGGCCCTAAAACTAATAACATGACCTTCTAGTCATTTAAACTTGAGAACGATTAAGGGCTTACCCTTGGTCAAAACATCAACCAATGAGACTATTTTTTCTCAAAGAACCAATTATTGTGAGTCTCTAATTATTCTTCTCGATTCTCACTTTAACTATCAACCCGTATACCTTAAAACAACCCTTACTCGACCAGCCCCACAGTTTAGACATAAGAGAAAAAGTAAGGACAAATAATTACCATGACTATGGTAGACATCCATTCCGAGATTTGAGTCCAACAGGAATTATTCTAGTTATGCAGATTTTGTTATTAAGACCTGACTTAGCATTGGAACATCACAATCACTAGCTTAGCAATACCACAGCATAATACCATGTCATATGATGAATGACTAGTTATTAACAACAATGCATGAGCACTACATTCGACACCATTAGAAACCTTATGACCGTAGTCTGGCAGGCTTTACACAAATAAAATTCATGACTTAGCCATTAGAGATTTTTCATATGACATGCCTTAAAGTTCGTTACCCCATCGATAAGCTCTCGTATACTATAGAAGAGTGGATCCTTCTATTCTATCGACTCATGTATCATTGTACGCAATAATATCCATTTATTAGAAATCGGGGTACGATCCTCGAAACTGATTTATAACTACCATATCACGTTATCGATCATATCGTGACTTATTATTACCAAAGGTCAAGGTATGATATCGCGACTCAAATATTCCTAACCTCATTATTCCTAAAACCATGTCCTAGTCTCTAGAGTGAATAGATTGTAAGCCATTCTTACTTTTAGGAATTATGGGATCATCGATTGATTGAGGTAAATTGGTTCTCACTAGGATGATAAATTAGTGACTCGTGAACTCCCACTTTCTTTTTAGATCTTTTGGTGTCCCTTACCGTGACTTTGATATTCGGAGTGTAATACTAGCTGTTACGTTCCAACAAAATTCATATGCAAGATAGACGAGTCCACCTAAAGTAAACATATCATGTCCCACTCATACACATCTCCTTGTACTCTTTTATGATACGACTTTCAGGTCAAAAGGGACTAGCGATAACCCTTACCATAACACCGATGTACTTTCCGACTGCAGTTAGAGATCCAACCTTGACTCAATCTTTTGGCCCAATATATGGTTGTGATCTACTCGAATCCCTCTATGCATATGCACTAGTATGCCACTCATAGAGGCCCCTCATGCTACTTAAACACAAAAGTCACGGAAGGCGCATCTTCATGACTTACAGAACCTAATCTACCAACCAGACGGAAATTTGCCCAACCACTTGAATTGGAACCTATTCTACATTACCCTAACCTAATAGGGATATGGTTTAAATTAATTCTACGAGATTTTTTCTAGCCACTATATAGATTGAATATAAGGTTCATGCAATCAAGGATTGAAGTCCAATTAGGAAACCTATTGAGACTCGGTTGAACCCATCATAGCCCATTGCCATATGTGGACTATAAAACCAACTTTATGAAATAGGTCCCTATACCTGTTATATAGTCCTCACCTCTTGGTCCACTAATCCTTCTTTCAGAAAATCCCTCAACCTTATCTATTCATAGCCAATGGTATGCAGAACTACCATGTATCAACTTGCTTCGGTTATGCTTGACCAACACCTCCCCTACTTCCTTAGTGAAACATGATCGATATATGGAATGCTAAATAGGTAATACCTAGGCTTCCTATAGAATCTCTGACTACGATTAGAAGTCCCTCTTATTCTCATACATCACCTTCAAATTGATATTCTTATAAGCCCTGCTACTGTACTTTCCACGATTAACCAATTTCTGTTGGTTGCGAAGAACATTGAACTTAGCATACTCTATCTTTAGAAGGGGATGCCATCAATAAATGTTCTCCCATCTGGTTGGAAGTTGTGATATGACCTTGTATTGCATTTCATATCACTTTGCTCGCGCGATTAGATAGCCGCGATAGAAGATCGCATCCTTGAATCTTCAATCTATTATTCATAGAATCGTATCTTAGTTTAAAAGTCAAGAAGGAAATTTCCAAGGGAATAGATTCCAAGCCTCTGTAAGAACATAGGTTTCACGAATTAGCACATGATGTGGTAGATTGATTCCCCTTGGGCTAATAAAACAGTGATTCATAACGCCTACTCATATCCGTATAAATTGATACCCTCTATCGTGTCATTGATATAATTTGAAGCACAACGATAGCTTTTTCCTTCCAACAAATTTCACACTCATGGACTATACCAGTCAAACTACATACATGACATACATGTCCCATATAAACAAACCTTCTTGTACTCCATTTCAATTTTACCACATGTATAACGCATTCTTCCTTTAGAACAAATCATATATGCTTTTATGTTCCAATTGAATTTAACCATGCAACATCGAACCTTTTACTCAAAAAACTAACTAAATACTCATGATATATGCAAGGCACATATACCTATGACATATGCATTCCACCCAAGCAAGTCCACCACTAACCCACATGTTAGCCGTTATGACTTAAAGATTCCAACACTTACCTATTCTAATTCTATAACAAGGTTCCTGCGCTTATTATAGAATCTCACCTCTTGACCCCTGAAGACTTCTTCCCTTAAGTTCTTTAACGACATCACTAGTTACCCATGTTAGGCGAAGACTACATCCCACTGAACCAACACATTCTAGTTATACCAAACAAGAGGTTCCTACCAGCTTGTAGGAAGCATGACCCATAGATAGGCGATGTTAATTTGTATAATCTTCCTATAGAAGTTATTGACCAGGAATGCCATGACAATATCTAGGCTCATGTAGAGTCCGTGACTACGGTAAGAAGTGTCCACTATTTTCATGCCTCTCCTTAGAAATTATCCTCCTCAGAAATCTTGTAACGGTAATTTTCACGGTTAGCCAACTTCTGCAAGTTAGGTAGGGCCCTGAACCAAGAATACCTTATCTTGTAGGATATAGAGCCAATATGGATTCTTTTTATAACTACCCCTCACATGTTCAAAAATCAAGGTACGATTAATATAATTAAGTTCATTTATATTCGCGTTGCATACCCCCTATCGTTAGACTTAATTTCGAGGACGAAATATTTATAAGTTAGGTAGGATGTAAACCCCCTTAAATACTTAGGATTTTTATTATTATTATTTTTATAAATTATATTTCATAACATTTATATAAGGCTTTTTTTCCAAATACATATTTGTGGAAGTTTAAGGTAGCAAGAATTGCTACAATTGGAGGTAAATTTTGCACCGATACTTATGGAAACATTATAGAAAATATTTATATTTTAGAAATTTTAGTATATTCTTATTTATTAAATAGCTTAGTAGAAAATAGAAGGAAAAAAGTTATTATATGATTTTCTTAGATATGAAAAATAGCAAGTAAGTAGTATTTTATAGTATTTGGTTGCACAAAATCTTACTAAAAATACCCTAGGAAATTCTTTGGATATTTATGGATGTTTAACTTTTTATTTCTGTATTTTTGGTGCATTATCTATATATTATATAATATATATATTATATATATATATATATATATATATGTAGATATATATATATATAAAAATATACTTATATAATTATATATATATTTATTTTTTTTTTTTTTTTATATATATATATTATAATATATATTATATATATATAGATATATTATAATATATGTAGCTCTTTCTCCAGCCCATATCGAAAGAAATATTTTTAGGGTTAGGGTTTTCTTTCCCTTTCTTCTTCCCTCTAAATTTGGATCGATCGGTCGATCGAAATTAGGGTTTAGGAAGGATGTTCGGGAGGCCGACGCCGAAGAAGAGCGACAACAGCAAGTACTACGAGATCCTCGGCGTCCGAAGACTGCTTCTCCGGACGACCTAAAGAAGGATATATATATATAGCTCTTTCTCCAGCCCATATCAAAGAAATATTTTTTAGGGTTAGGGTTTTATTTTCCTTCTCTTCCCTCTAAATTTGGATCGATCGGTCGATCGAAATTAGGTTCAGGAAGGATGTTCGGGAGGCCGGCACCGAAGAAGAGCGACAACAGCAAGTACTACGAGATCCTCGGCGTCCCGAAGACTGCTTCTCCGGACGACCTAAAGAAGGCCTACCGGAAGGCCGCCATCAAGAATCACCCCGACAAGGGTGGCAATCCAAGAAGTTTTAGGAGTTGGCCCAGGCATATGAGGTTTTGAGTGACCCGGAGAAGCGTTAGATATATGATCAGTATGGTGAGGATGCACTCAAGGAAGGAATGGGAGGTGGGGGTAGCCACGATCCTTTTGATATCTTTCAATCCTTATTTGGTGGAAGTCCCTTTGGAGGAGTGGTAGTAGCCGAGGACGAAGGCAGAAGAGAGAGGAGAAGATGTGATCCATCCTCTGAAGGTCTCACTTGAAGATCTTTACAATGTGACATCAAAGAAGCTCTTACTTGCTCGGAATGTAATCGCTCGAAGTGCAAGGGTAAAGGATCCAAATCTGGTGCTTCCATGAAGTATTTGGTTGTCAAGGCTCAGGAATGAAAGTCTTATTCGTCAGCTGGGCCCTTCAATGATCCAGCAAATGCCAGCACCCTTACAATGAGTGTAAGGGGACTGGGGAGACCATCAACGACAAGGATCGGGGTCCTCAGTACAAAGGCGAGAAGGTTGCACAAGGGAAGAAAGTACAGGAGGTAGTTGTGGAGAAGGGAATGCAGAATGGCCAGAAGATCACCTTCCCTAGAGAGACCGGTGAAGCGCCTGATACTATCACTGGCGACATTGTGTTCGTCCTCCAACAGAAGGATCACCCCAAGTTCAAGAGAAAGGGTG
>JANAVB010005789.1:22500-26744 GCA_029216955.1 Iris pallida | reverse complement strand
GGGCCACTTGGGATCAGTTCAAAACCCAGTTCAAGAAGAAATTCTTCTCGACCACCGCTAGGTAGCCATGGGGCTACGATTCCAGAACATCCAGCAGGGGAACCGTTCTGTTGACGAGTATGCGACAGAGTTTAGTCGCCTGAGCCGTTTCGCTCCTAGTCTAGTTGCAGACCCTGAGGAGATGACGCGTAGGTTTTGCCATGGTCTAGTTCCAGACATTGGCATCCTTATAGTGGCGAACGGTATGACTGACTACTACCAGAGCCTAGAGTTGGCCCGGAGCATAAAGGAGCGTCTTCAGTCTTACAAGAGGCCGGCTTCTGTACACCTCGAGGGATCGTCTAAGCGTCAGGCTTTCCAGCAGAGAACATCGACGCCGCACACCAGCAGACATACCGTCCTCCCATACCACACACATACCCGACCCCGCCAGTTAGAGCCCCGGGACCCCGGCAGCAGCAGAAGGGGGCTATGTGTTCTTTTGTAGAAGACCAGGGCATGATTACTCCATCTGCAGAAAGAGGTTGAAGCAGTACTTAGCTTGCGGGTCTGCCACCCATCAGCTTCAGGACTGCCCAGCAGCCAGGGTATCTAGAGGGCCGCTTCCGACTCAGCAGCAGAGGTTTGGACAACATCTGCAGCAGCAGAAGGGACCCCAGGGGAAGGCTTATAGTCCAGCTCTTGAGCCAGAGTCGGAGCAGGTTTCGGAGCCAGATTATTTGGCTGACGTCATCACAGGTCATGTTTATTTGTATACTTTTCTAGCTCTATGCTTGTTTGATTTTGGTGCATCGCATAGCTTCCTGTCCTTAGAGTTTATGCATGAACACCACTTAGTAGCTATGTCCTACCGCGGAGATTAGTAGAGTAATGACGGGAGACGAACCAGTGCCCATTAGAGCTATCTATAGATGCTCTATTACTATAGCTGGGAGAGAGTTTAGGGGACGATTCTTTCTGATGCCACTCCCCGGGTATGATATCATATTGGGGATGGACTGGCTTAGCTATGCCCATGCAGCTATAGACTGTCATGAGGGTAGTATTCTGTTCAGTCCCCCAGGCACGGCACCATTCAGTGTCAGGAGGGCAGGGCCGGAGATCAGCCTAGAGCCGAATTGTTGTGCGACAGTTGGGGAGTTAGCACCGCCACACCCTATCATTAGGGAGTTTATGGATGTATTCCCAGAGGATCTTCTAGGACTTCCGCCTGACAGAGATATGGAGTTCACTATAGATTTAGTACCGGGTTCTGCACCAGTATCCCGGGCTTGCTATAGAGTGAACCCCAAGGAGGCCGTAGAGATGAAGGAGCAGATTGATGACCTATTGAAAAAGGGTTTCATTTGATCTAGTGCTTCTCCATGGGGAGCGCCAGTGCTCTTTGTGCCTAAGAAGGATGGTACAGTTCAGTTGTGTATTGACTACCGGGCCTTGAATACCATTACCATTAAGAATAAATATCCTCTGCCTAGGATAGATAATTTGTTCGACCAGTTGAGTGGGGCAAAAGTGTTTTCCAGGATAGATTTGAGATCCGGGTACCACCAGGTGAAAGTCAGGGCTGCAGACATCCAGAAAACGACGTTCAACACGAAGTACGGACAGTATGAGTTTCTGGTGATGCCATTTGGTCTCACAAATGTGCCAGCTGTCTTTATGAAGTTGATGAATAAGACATTTCACCAGTATCTGGATAAGTTCGTCGTAGTATTTATCGACGACATCCTGATATACTCGAAGACGCCGGAGGAGCATGCAGAGCACTTGCGGACAGTTTTGGGGATTCTGAGACAGGAGAGATTGTATGCCAAATTGTCGAAGTGTGAGTTCTTTTTAGACCAAGTGGAGTTTCTCGGCCATGTAGTTACTGGAGAGGGGATCTCGATGGATCCCAGGAAGATTGCTGCCGTTGAGACATGGAAGGCTCCGACGTCAGTTTCAGAGATCAGAAGCTTTCTGGGTTTAGCCAGCTATTATATGAAGTTCGTCCAGGACTTTGCTAGGATAGCTGAACCTATGACAAAGCTGATGCGGAAGGATGCATAGTACATCTGGTCAGAGGATTGCCAGGCAGCGTTTGAGGAGCTGAAGAGGAGGCTGACGACCGCTCCAGTTCTGACATTACCTTCAGGATCTGGAGGTTTTACCATATACATCGATGCTTCGGGAAAGGGGTTAGGATGTGTCCTACAGCAGCATGGGAAAGTGATTACTTATGCATCTAGGCAATTACGGACTCATGAGCGGAACTATCCTACCCATGACCTAGAGTTAGCTGCGGTGATCTTTGCACTCAAGTTATAGAAACATTACTTATACGAAGAGCGTGTGGAAATCTTTACTGACCACAAGAGCTTGAAGTATGTGTTCATGCAGAAAGAGCTGAACATGAGGCAAAAATGATGGTTGGAGTTGATGAAGGACTTCGACATCGATTTACAGTATCATCCCGAAAAGACAAATGTGGTGGCAGATGCGCTGAGCAGGCATCCGATGGCATGGTATCTGATGATAGATCGACATTTGCGGGAAGATCTGGAGAAGCTCGATATTGAGATAGTTCGGCCAGGATCAGTGATACAGATGATGGCGCTCGACATTCAGTCAGGTTTGATGGAGCAGGTCAGGGAGGCACAGTCTACAGATGAGAGCCTTCACAGAATTCGAGCCCAGGCTTTAGCTGGATTGCTGGATGACTTCACCGTAGCAGAGGATGGATCCTTGAGGTGTGGCAGCCGATTGTGCGTGCCGAAGGGAGAGCTGATAGAGGCAGTCTTACAGAAGGTGCACCGATCGAGATATTCTATTCATCCTGGTGCTAACAAGATGTACCGTGACTTACGGGAATATCTTTGGTGGCACAGGATAAAGAGAGATGTATTATGTTTCATTTCGAGATGCCTAGTTTGCCAGCAGGTCAAGACGGAGCGCAAGAGGCCAGCTGGTCTATTGCAGCCGTTACCCATTCTCGAGTGGAAGTGGGAATACATTACGATGGACTTCATCTCAGGGCTTCCTCGTTCCCAAGGAGGGAAGGATGCCATTTGGGTCATCGTGGACAGGCTGACGAAGTGTGCGCACTTCATACCCTTCAAGGTAGGGCTTTCTACCGAAAAGTTGGCAGAGCTATACATGCAGCAGATAGTTCGCTTGTACGGAGTACCAGTGAGCATCGTGTCGGACAGAGACATCAGATTCACGTCCCACTACTGGAGGAGCTTGCAGGAGGAGTTGGGCAGTCGGCTCAAGTTCAGTACGGCGTACCACCCGCAGACAGATGGGCAGTCCAAGAGGACGATACAGACGCTAGAGGACATGCTGAGGACCTGTGTGCTGGACTTTGGCAGATCATGGGAGAGCCATCTGTACTTGGTAGAGTTTTCATGCAACAACAGCTACCAAGCCAGCATCGGTATGTCTCCTTTCGAGGCACTATATGGACGACGATGCCGTACACCGCTCTTTTGGGATAATGTTGGGGACAGAGTCATGCTTGGGCCAGAGATGATCACGGATGCAGCAGAGAAGGTCAGAATGATCAGAGACAGGCTCAGAGTAGCTCAGGACAGGCAGAAATACTGGGCCGATGCCAGTCGCAGAACGATAGAGTTAGCTGATGGAGATATGGTGCTAGTGAAGATATCACCTACTAGAGGGACGATCCAGTTCGGACGAGGAGGCAAGTTGAGCCCTAAATACATCGGGCCGTTCGAGATACTTGGCAGGATCAGAGAGGTAGCTTACAGGGTTGTACTTCCACCCAACCTAGCAGGAGTTCACGATGTCTTTCACGTATCTCAGCTGAGGAGATATGTTCCGGACCCCAGTCATGTGCTAGATCATTCAGAGTTGCAGATCGGACCGAGCCTTACAGTTACTGAGCAGCCAGTGGAGATATTGGACAGAAGGGAGAAGAGGCTGAGGAACAAGGTTATACCCTTAGTACGAGTAGCTTGGAGCCGTCACTCTCCGGGTGAATCTACTTGGAAGAGGGAGTCGGACATAAGGGAGAGATATCCTTACTTGTTCGACCCAACAGCTGCGAGGAAAGTACCCGTTCCCGCTTGATACCCTAGAGGTTAGTTTTGATCATAGCCTTAGTCATTTGTTGCATTGCTTACTATGTTAGAAAATTGTAGGGTCTTCAATCCTTGTGAATTTCGAGGACGAAATTTTTCAAGGAGGGATGAATTGTCAGCCCCTGTTTTTCAAATTAGGTTTAATTAGTATAAATTAGTTGC
>JANAVB010005789.1:0-17500 GCA_029216955.1 Iris pallida | reverse complement strand
GCTATGGAAGATTCCCTTGCAGAATCATATTCAAAGAAGATTGCTGCCAGAGATATTTGGGAGCCTCTGAGAAATTGTATGAGGATGATAAGAACTGTAGCAAGATATTTTTAGTTAAAAAATATCACAAGTAGTTCTCTGAAGACGAGAAGCCAATGCTACCGCAGGTGAAGGAGTTCTTGAAGCTGCGACAGAAGTTGGATGATGAGGCGATGTCCCTCCCCGACAAGTTTGTTGTTGGAGGGATAGTTTTGAAGCTTCTTGTTGGGTGGATCAAGTTCTATGCAAACATGCATAGGAAGAAGTTGGAGATCAGCCTGGAAGATCTCATGTAGGAAGTCTATGTTGAGGACTATATGAGGGCTCAACTGAAGGTGGACGCACTGTCCAAACAATTGGCTAACGCCAATTTGGTTCACAACAAGGGACACAAGGGAAAGCATGCGGCTTTCCACAGCAAGAAGAAGGATCCTAACAATCTGAAAGTGAAGGGGACTTCCTTCAAGCAAAAGAAGGCAAAGACTCAGATGCCTTGTTTCAAGTGTGGCAAGAAGGGCCACTTCAAGAGTGAATACAAAGCGAAGACCAAGCAATCAGAGCAAGATGAGACTAGCAAGGTTTCTTTGATCACTGATGTTGTTGCAATGATTGTGTAGGTCACTACACTAGGGGCTGACTCTGACTGGTGGGTAAACATTGGGGCCACCTATCATGTCTGTTCAAGCAAGGAGTGGTTTACCACCTACACACCAACTTCTGAAGTGGTTATGGTGGCGAACCAGGCACAAACTGAAGTGCTCGAAATCGGGACGGTAGTTTTGAAGCTGACTTCGGAGAAGTCTCTGATGCTTCAATGTGTAAAGCATGTACCTGCTATTGCAAAGAACCTGATCTCAGGAGGCCTACTCTGCAATACAAGCCTCTGGATGGACATCAATGCTGGTCAGATGGTAATGTCCATAAAGGGAACATATTTTGGGAAAGCATTTTAAACCGAAGGAATGTTCAAAATTCAGCTTATAAATCAGTCCAATGTAATTAATACAATCACTCATTCTGCTTATACTCTTGAGTTGTGGCATAATAGGCTAGGACATGTTCATTGTAAATGAATAAACATAATGTCTAGTTTAGGACTTATCTCCAAGTGTGGGGGTAAGGTAGAGAAATGTGAAGTTTGTGCTCAAACAAAGATCACAAGAAAATCATTTTCCTCGGGTTAACCGAAGCACAAATCTTCTGGAGTTGGTACACTCCGATATTTGTGACTTTAAACAGTTCTCTACAAAGGCCGGGATGAAGTATTTCATAACCTTCATCGATGACTTCTCAAAGTATGCGTTCATCTACTTGCTGAAAGCTAAAGATGAAGCATTCAAGAAGTTAAAGGAGTTCAGGGTCGAAGCTGAACGGCAGACTGGACAATACCTCAAGAGAATAAGAAGTGATCGAGGTAGAGAGTACCGGTCTCATGAATTTGCATCGTTCTGCAAAAAAACATAGAATTGTCAACGAGATCCCTGCTCTGTACTCTTCTAAATCAAACGGAGTAGCAGAGAGGAAGAACAAAACATTGACAGAAATGATTAAATTAACTCAATGTTGTTGACTGCGGGTCTTCCAAAGAGCTACTAGGGAGAAGCTACATTGACGGCCAATTTTATTCTAAATATAGTACCTCATGCAACTTCAGGCATTACTTATCATGAACTCTGGTTCAAGGTCAGACCTAACTTGAATGTCATTCGAGTGTGGGGGTGTCTGGCATATGTGAAGCTTCCAGATCTGAAGATTCAGAAGCTTGGGACAAAGACTACAAAGACAATTTTTTTGGGTTATGCCGAGAAGAGTGATGCTCGGAGATTTCTTGATATTGAGTCAAATCATATCATTGAATCTCATGACGCAAAACATTTTGAAGACAAATTTACAAGGTACAAGAATATTGTGCTTGCAGACATTCCTGAGAACAATGAGGGTGCGCAAGGAACTAAAGTTTTCAATGAGGATGTAGTCCAAGAAGATGTTCTTGTTGAAACAACAGTTGAACTAGAACTCGCTGAGCCGTCAGCTAAGCGTATGAGAAGACCGAAGGACTTCAGAAATAACTTTGTCACCTATCATGTGGAAGCAGATCCGCTTACCTATGATGAGGCGATGAAGACCAGAGACGCAGTTTCTGGAAGGAGGCGATAGACAATGAAATTGATTCCATCACCTCAAATAACACTTGGGTGTTGGTTGATCTTCCTGAAGGAGCGAAATCTATCGAATGCAAATGGATCTTCAAAAAGAAGATGAAAGCAGACGAAACTATTGACAAGTTCAAGGCTAGGCTGGTAGCCAAAGGGTTTTCTCAGAAGCAGGGGATCGACTACTTTGACACGTATGCTCCAGTAGCCCGGATGACCACCATCAGAATATTAATTGCGCTCACAGCAATACATAAGATGGTGATACATCAGATGGATGTGAAAACGGCTTTCCTAAATGGCGAGCTGACCGAAGAGATTTACATGCAACAGCCAAAGGGATTTATCGTCAAGGATGTTGAAAACAAAGTCTGCAAGTTGGTAAAATCCTTGTACGATCTTAAACAAGCTCCCAAGATGTGGCATAAGAAGTTTGACAAGGTTATAAGGTCAAATGGCTACAGGGTTAGCGAGACGGACAAGTGTGTTTACACAAAGTTCACTGATGTAAGAGGTGTAATCGTTTGTCTGTACGTGGACGACATGCTAATCCTAGGTACGGATATTGGCTGTGTCACGGAGACAAAGAAGTTCATCTCGAGCAAGTTCAGTATGAAGGACTTGGGGGAAGCTGATGTGATCTTAGGAATCAAGATCATCTGGACAGACACTGGACTAGTGCTGTCACAGTCTCGTTATATTGAGAAGATGATCACACGTTACGGGTATCAGGATCTTCTAGGGATCGATACGCCTTACAGGTGTGATCCAAAGTTGAAGCCTAATTCAAAGGAAAGTATCAAGCAGCTGGAGTATGTAAGCGTTATCGGAAGTTTGATGTATGCTACTACTGCTACAAGGCCTGACATAGCTTTCATCGTGGGAATGTTGAGTCATTTCACGAGCAACCCAGGAATTGAGTACTGAAAAGCTGTGAAACGGGTTATGAGATATCTTAAGAAGACTCAGACATATGCACTGCACTACAGCAGAGATCCGCCGGTAGTGGAAGGCTTCAGTGATGCCAGCTGGTGCTCAGATTTGGAGAGCGAAAGGTCCACAGGTGGATTTATTTTCACAATAGATGGAGCTTCTATATCGTAGAAGTCAAAGAAGCAGACTATGCTCTTGCAGTCATCCATGGAATTTGAGTTCTTTGTACTTGATACTGCAGCAGAGGAAGCAGAATGGCTTAGGGAGCTAATGTATGATCTTTCAGTGGTTGGGGGCACAAATACCGTCAATTCTGATATACTGCGACAACCAGGTGACTGCGGCAGTGGCATCAAATGACCTCTTCAATGGAAAGAAGAGGATTGTGCAATTGAAGCACAGGACAGTACACGATCTCATCAAGAGAGGTGTTATTGCAGTGATTGATGTTCGGAGTCAGGAAAACCTAGCAGATTCGTTCACCAAGGGCCTCAAGCGCCAGCTGGTCGATGACACAGCAAGTAAAATGGGCTTGAAGGCATTCTGATATTATGTTATTATAATCCTACCTTAAAGTTTTATGATATTAGTTCAAAGAGAAATATACTAGGCAACTATCTTTTGGTTCAACGGATGACCATTAACTGGAAAAATATCATAAATAGTGGGTACATATCCTCTGTGGCATGGAAAGATTATAGACCTACAACCACTGTTGTCTACTATTATTTTCTGTGAAAAATGAATCCTGTGAGAGGTTAGCTTAAACGCCTTAATGAGTTCTCAAGCAGAGTGAATGCCTGGTGTGCTTTACAGGAAGTACGGTAGCGCAGCACTACAAGGAGTGAAACTCCATGCTATAGTGGGATGACTCCACCATGAGGTTCCCGAAAGGAGTAATGCCTCGGCTTTGTGAGCCAAGTCACAGCGGAGTAGCACCACAAATAGGCAGGTAGCCTAATATTGTATGATGAAATTAAAGAGGGGTAGTCAGCACTACAAAGGGGAGGTATTCCTTATGTTACAGTGGCATGACACCACAATGAGGTACCCGGATAGGGGTAAAGCCTCAACCTTGCAAACCATGTCGTTGCGACGTAACACCGCAAGGGAGCCTAAGGCTTCATGTTGGGTAGTATGGCACTACGAAGAGGCTGTGACCTCATGCTACAGTAGTATGACACTACGATGAGGTTCCCGGTTGGGGTAATCCCTCAGCTTTAGGCCATGTTATAGCGGCGTAGCATCGTAAGGAAAGCGCAATGCTTCATGACATGTCTCTTTAATAAAGAACTCACCTATAGTGTATGGACAGAGATAGCAGGTATCTCTTGAGGGTAAACTTGTATATGCCTAAAATTATACATTGAAACCAGGCTGGCACAGGGACTTTAATGTGCATCCAGAAGCACATGTAACTATATTATGTGAGTGGAAATAATTTTAGCTTTGGTGCAGAATTCAAGGCATAGTCCATTCTTGTATTATAGTCGGTTGTTTGACCCATGCGGGAAAATTCAAGTCGTAAGTGACATCTCTCCTAATGTATGATGGATAGTTACTGTGGGGAAAACTTAAACCCATATATTGAGATATATAGGGAATTGTTGGAGCTTTTCCTTGACATGTAAAGAGCTTGCTCTCAACATACCTAGTGAAGTTTAGTTCCACATTGGAAAAGCATCATGAGGTATCTCAACATATATACTTGGTATGTGTTGTTGGGATATGCACATGGGGTGGTGACCCTAAAGAGGGAACCATGTGGGTGATTTTACTAGGAGGTAAGACTAAGACTCCATGGTAAGCTTAATGCTTTTTGGTCTTAGAATTTATTCCATTGGAGCTAAGCCCCGTAGGGGCTTAGCGACTCGGGCTCATGGGCTCATGAGGTATAATATGACATTTTGTTGGCGCACTTTGCACTTAGCACGTCAGTATCGTCGCTAGGCGCATAGTGCGCTTAAGTTGCATTCGTTGCGTGAGCCTCTTGCGCAGCCATTCGTACGCCAGTTCGCGCTACCCGAACACGCGACCAAATGGCACGCCAGTTGGCACAGCCAGATGGTGCAGCAGTTGGCGATGTAGTTTGTGGGACGGTTGGTACAGGGTGTGCAGGTTGCGCGTGTAGTACAATTACACGCGTTGCAATGGTCGCACTGTGCGTGCATTGTACAGGTGGTGCTGATGGCATTGTGCACGCATTACGCAAGTTGTACTGGTCGTACTGTGTGCGTTGCACATGTTGTATACGGTGCGCAGGTTGTGCTGTTGACGCTGTATGTGCTGTACGTGCGTGGCACAGTTGCCACTGTGTACGTATTATGCAGGTGGCACACGCTCTGTGCCATTTATCTTAGATCGTGTCTGTACATAATTAAGCAGTTATAGCATGTTCAGGATGGTTACTTTCCACATCACGAACATGTTGCTAACTGGGCGGTTACAGAGCGGGACAATAAAAGCTTCTCTGCTCTCTCTCTCTCTCTCTCTCTTTCTCGGTACACAGAGAACACAAGTGTTTCTTAACACAATTCCTTATGAATTTCCACAAGGTTTGAGAGTGAAGAGAAACAGAGCACCAGCGCCACATAGCGTAGGAGTCTGGTGCCATCCGAGGAGTCAGAATAGCGGAGTGTTCCAAAGTTCTCCGTCGAACTTGCTGGTTCCTGGAAGCTGTTCATGTGGGCGAATCAAGCTTTGAGCGCCGGTGATTATTCACCCCAGCAGGCAATTCTTCCATCCATCGCCTGTCATCGCTGCTGCTACTAGCAATTCGATTAGTACCTTCTTTTTAGAAGTACTATATTCGTTTGCTACTGTTACAAATTTTTTTTAGATTTTTGTAACCCAGAATCCTCCAAGGATCTCTGTTGTGCACTTTTTTTTTGAAGTGTTGCATCGAAATATTGTTTTTACAATCATTTCATTTCTCAGTTTTCTATCAAAAATTACGCCCCGAGACTAACAATTCTTTTACAATCTTACTATGCTTTTATATTATATGTGATTGGGCTTTTTCGTTCATTTTTTTTGCCGAATTGACTAAAAAATAGACCCCAATATTGATATCGGATCAGAATTGGTATCGGCCAATATCGAATTAAAACATGTCGAACCGTATCGGTATCGTCCTTATCGAATTGATATCAGCCGATACTGTAAACTATGGAAAATAGTCTAACAATTTTTCTTTTTCGAGTTCTTTCTTGCTAACTTGTCTGTTCTTTGCACACAAAAAACAAACTCCAGGCCCGAACATTATTACAGAGTATGCGATCCATCTTATACAACCAGAAAAACCAACATCTAATGGCTCTCAAGCTGTTTCCTTCTTTGCCGATTTCAAGCTCGGACATTATACGAAGCCCCTTCCAAATGCATGTTGTTGGTCTAGGTACTGTCCGAACTTGGACTATGTTGCACGGACATGAATACCACACGAGACATGACATGACATTGTAAGGACACAGACATGACATTCTATTTTGGCGTGTCCTAGTATATTTTGGAGTAATCAAAAGAAATAATATTCGACTAAAAGATATAAAGTAAAACTAAACAAACAAGCATATCTCATTACCCTCAAATCCTCCAGACCTATACTTTGACACTTAGTGGGGAGTAGAATTCGGATTTCTCCTTTTTCAGTTTTTAAAAGTGAGGAAGAAGTTTTTTTGATAAAGAAAGAATAAGAAAAAACATTTTTTTAGGATATAGGAACTATCATTTATTCTATAATTATATTTTTCAAGTTTCCTAAAATAGTTGGACCTACGGAATAGTGATTGTTACAAAGTTCTAACTAAATTTGGACCAAAAGTTTAATCTATTTTTTTATATGTAGTTGTATTTTAAAAAATAATGTTAAATATATAATATACACATATAATTTTTTATTTGGAGGCCAATAAATTTGTCAGACCTAGTGCAGTTGCACATATTGCACTCCCTCAAAACTAGGGGTGCAACTCAGACGGGTGGGGTCGGGCTTGAGGTCAACCCAAGTCTAACCTGATGAATCTTAAGCCTAACCCGAACCCAAGCCTAGCCCAACCTCGGGTTTAATATATGAAGCCCATGATCAAGCCCGGAGGATCAGGTTTGGCTCGGGTTGAATTCGGAGTAGGTCGGGTCCATCGGGTGGATCAGGCTCTAATATTGTCACGCCCCGACCCAAAAAATTGCTCGTCCTCACATCGATTTATCCGAATCATCGTCCTCGTTGGGGTGTGATGCCCCCCGAGTCTGGAGTTGTACTCGTACAAGGCAAGATGACAAGTTCTCAAATGGTTATTTTTGATTCGATATTAGCAACTGAAGAAAATAGAGTATACGAAACAAATCTCTTTTATTCAATAATTGAACTGAGGTTACAAAGGCTTTCAATAGCCTAACTGAATTTGCCAGATTGGCTACAACACTCAAGTTCTCTCTTACCCATAAAGGATTTTACTGTTCCATACATCATATCTTCTATATCTCGGCCACATTAATCATGTTGTAAGTCCGAGCGTTAATGCGATCGCACGCTTTAAAAGCTACGACATTCCATGCCTCGGTGCGATCCAGCGAAGCTTCGCCGCAAGCAAAATGTATCCTGAACCCGCGAGCAACCTAGTAGGGGATTAGTACTTTCGTCCTCGCTGTACTGATCAAAGACCCAGCTAAATAAACCAACTTTGTTATTTATTGATTCATGCAACATACAATTTAGTTATCTTTCTATGTTCTTCTTAGGATCTGTTTCATGGCATATTCAAAAGTAGTAAAGCATGATATTATGGCAAGCATATTATTTTGATTCGCATAAGCAAACAGATAACCAATAGCAAATCTCGTATTTTTTTGGGACTTCTTACCAAATATTGACGTACTCGCCCTTGCACCGGCGCAAGGTGAATACGCCTCATTCCTTCCATGTTATGTTATAAGTGCTGTTATGCAGGATCTCTATGTGCCTGCACTTTCAACCCGTCGTTCCTTAACTATATGAAGGTCACTAGCTTTTCGGGCTTGAATGGACTTATATTTCTTAAATCGAATATGTAAGACGATGATCGCTGTGTGCGATTGCTAACCAAAATCAAAGGACCCCCGAATTACTCGAGTAAGTGGCTTATCACATCACTAGCAGGTCGTAAACCGTCTTAATGAAGTGCACCAACAATACCGATTATTATCGCATCTCTCCTAGGCCGAACGATCCCAGCGCCTGGCATACCACGTTCGAGGGAAGGCCCTATGCACGGGCTTCTTATATCTTTAAGTTAATTTGACCATGCAACGCATCTCATCTTTCATACAACCAAGCAAGTTTTCCTATCTCTATTTCAATTGGCATAATGCCCCAACTCAATGTTCATCAACGAACACACCGAAGGCTATAAACATTTTGAGGCACCATGCCACCTCCAATAGTTCTGCCACATTCGTGCCATAACTATTCTCTCTGTAACGTAGCAATCTTTTGTAAGTCTCGTGCACATACGCACACTTTGATATAGTTATTCTCCATTCCACGTGTCGTGCATTTGATGCACGCCTCGAAGCCGTATTTCTATGTTCTACGCCTTAGTGTTCAATGTGTTAGACTAATGTTCCTTCCCTCTGACTCGTGCAACTGGGGTACACCATGATAGGATATTTAATGTTCTATAGCTCGTGCACTGAGGCACTCGCGCTGATATAGTCTTTCAATGTTCTAGCATACTAACTCGTGCACGGAGGCACGAATGACTTATGCACTCATTGATACAGTTATCCCTTGTTCTTATGGCTTGTGCACCGAGGCACTCGCCTTTGCTGTATTCAATGTTCCATAGCGACTCGTACATTTGATGTACGTTTCATTTCAACTGTTCTATCTAGTGTTCGATACGCACTATGTTCATCTCTCGATCGAGCCACGCCCGTGGTCTCGATAGGTCAACTTAGCATACAATGATATATTTTACTTAGACATGAAGGAGTAGAAAAGAGAAGTCAAAGTCCCCTCCTCCCCCCGCCGATGCAGCTTGATTTTATATCTTTGTTGCACGGCCAACTCTTCTGACTTAGCCATTCGAGCACTTCATGCTTCATTGAATTATAGGGCCGATTTGGCTTACCGAGCCTATGCCTCAATCCGTTGCGAGGCGATGATTTGGTTTTGCGGACCCCGTTGTGAATAAGGTAAAATGTCGACCTCTTATATTTCAGCGTAAACGTATAGCCTGCACACGAAACCAACTAAATTAATATTCGTCCGAAGAGGACTTGTGCGTTGCATCAATTTGATTTCTTAGAATCTTTGAACCGACTCAATATTTTCCCTCAGGCCAACTAAACACTTGTATCGAACTTATTCGATGCGTTCCTCGGGTTAACGTAACTCTATGCATCGATCTGACTCGATGCGTTTCTCAGGACAACGTAACTCTTGTATCGATTCGCATCGATACTTAATCGGGTCAACGTGACTCTTCAAGTCAACGACTCATCATAATGCACCGTACGGAGCGGGGCATTACATACTATACCACTCAAAATAAGGTTCGTCCTCGAACCGAAACCAACACTCAATTCTAAGTCTTTCTCTAGATCGTTTCACGATCTCCTCCAACTATCGTTGTTCCATTTCAAACACTCGTGCAAGCTTTTATTTACTTTCAGTCTTTTCTGCAGCTCAATTTGAATTTAGTATACAACTTGATTTGGATCGTACACCTATTTAAGGCGTCCCAAAAATATGTGTATTTCAGCCAAGCTCAGTGGTAAAAAAGTGGAACAAAGCTGACAGGTAAATTTCAATCATATGCTTGCCATCTCACACTCTCGATCAAATTTATCTTTAGCGACTGTTCTCGAAATTTTATCGCATCTGTATATTTATTACATATGTGATTCATTCAATAAAGTTACTACATGCGACGCGATTCCAAATTATATTTTTCATTTTGTAAGTTTCGTATGGACCATCAATTCTATGCGTCGCATTGAGCTGTCGCGTATCCGATCGCAACGATCCTTCGTAACGCCTTACGTTCGAAGTTGTTGTCCAACTATTTTCAAAGTTCGGATATGCAACTCATCTCGATACGATATTCTTTGTTGACTTGCAAATGCATCAACATTCAGGGCTACGTCCGCTAGGTCACTTACCTAGACACCGTGCTTAGATTCTTTCGACACAACTTTAAATGATATTGCACAAAGCCCATAATATATCCGACACAAAAGTTCAATTCCCGCCGACGTTGCTCAAAGACAACAATCGCTTTGACACGAAGGTCTTTACGATACATCTTACGTTCGATTCCTATCGAGTAGGAAATTTACTAGCCAAATTTCTAACTTGTCCGTCTCGCAATATCGAAAATATGTTCGATTCACGCAAGCTCAATTGCAAGGTGAATCCAAATCTAACGACATAACTCGTAATACATTCTCTTACCGCTCGCTCTCGTGCATCGCACGATTCTCAAACATTGCCTAGACTTATCATCAACATGTACCATATTATATTTGTTTCCGATGCAATTCTATATGCAACTTCGCATGGGTCATCTTATGGATCTGCAACATTCACTTTGATTTGGCGGTCAAGTCTTCCAGGGTCAGCTGCCCCAAAGCTACGCTCGATATTTGTGGATCATTAACGAAGGACAGTTACTACGAACCATGCTATATCTTATTTCGGAGCCAAATTATGTTCTGGCGATTTCTATGCGACTACCCGAATCCGGACAAAAACTATTTCTATCGGCACAACTGATGCACAACTACCCTCCGAGTAAGGTCATGCACTACCGTCAATGATTTTCGAAATTCATGAAACATATACTCGTATTGAGTTCGACTCTATCTACCCACTGTCGACATCCGAGATGTTATACGCATCGAAACAATCGTCGATGACTTTATGGTCTCGCTTGATCAATCACAAAGTTTATGATCAACCAGTCCGACATTCTCACATTACTATTTCCAAAGTTACAATATCGTAGGCCCCGCTCTGTTTCATGTTCTCACATCGTGCTTACGTTTATAGCATATCGATTTTTGATAGGTCACATCAATTTCGATAGCACGAGGATCAACTTTGAATCTACATCAACGTCGACTTTAGTTCGTATTGCATACATCTAAGTTCACTATGAACTTTTCTATACACATCAACTCATTTTCCGATTCGCTGCATCCCACTATACTTTGATTGCGTAACCGAGTTACCTATTATCCAATATCGAACCCTCGAGTTATATGATCACGCCCTCTAAGTCTTGCGTATTTCAGTCGTACTCAAATGAGTTTCGCCATAACATAATCAACTATCTATTAGGTACTATTTACCCGTATCGACCAACTCTTCACCGAAGTCGCACATCGTGCGATCCGATTATAATTCGCTTCGTTCAACATTTCAATCGAGATCGCAAGTCGTACGATTCGATTACAATTTTCCTCGCCCAATATTTCTATTAAGATCGCAAGTCGTACGATTCGATTACGATTTGTCTCACCCAATATTTTTATCGATATCGCAAGTCGTGCGATTCGATTATAAGTTCAAGTTTCCTATCCCGTCGATCCGATTATTGCTTCAAGGCATAATCGTTTCGTTTGTCTTGGTCTTTCGACCGGCTTATAAATTTTTGTCCAGCGTATCATTCCTTGATACGAGTTTCCGTCCTATCGTTCCAACCGATTATCGAAGAACACTTGCATCAACATACCGTCATATAAATTTACAATCGAGTCTCGGTACTCTCCTGTCCGTTGCGAACAAGCCTTCCATAATTCTCACAACACGTCGATGCAATTCATCGCACAAGTGGTATAGCATATACCACTCAAATCGAGTCATTCATCGCATATGTGATATGGCATATACCACTCAAAAATCAAGCTATTTTCCTCGAATCATACTCGATATGAACCAACAATTTATTTCGACTCACGATTTCCGCAGTACTGATGCCGATCACAAATGTAACTTTTGATTAATCAAGTTTTGATACAAATCGGCCAATGCATTCATTTGCCAACACAAGCTCGATGCGCAACTGAATGATTCGTTCTTATCGACTTACGATTTAGTTTCGTTCGTTGTACCTTGTGCAACGATTTATTTTCCTGACATTCATTGCACCTCGTGCAATAATTTACTTCCAACATTCAAAGGCAACGCTCAAATTCGTTCATCGCATTCGATATCAATTTTCACGTTCATTGCAATGCATCATTAATAACTCGTTGCATTTGATACGCAATATTTCGTGACTTTCATTATATCGATGCAACCAATATTTCTCATATCGACTGTTGCACTAAAACAACAAACATTTCTATTCATATTTCTCAACTTGTTGCACTTGCAGCAACAAACATCTCAATTCACATCTCGCGACTCGTTGCACTTGTAGCAACGAATATTTCACTCCTAATTGTACTTAATGTAATAATCGTTTTTCACGACTTTTTCAGCAAATATCATGTAATTTCCAAAACACATGCGGTAAAATTACACAATTTGTATTAGACTTATTGTATGGAACATCTAGTGCGGCATCGAGTAGATTCAAAGAGTGATTTGATTTATGGTGGGCAACTCTTTGGAAATTGAAATGAAGCAAACATCCTGAGGAAATTGAGCCTAGAGCTCGGATACCAATTTATCATGCCCCAACCCGAAAAATTGCTCGTTCTCGCATCGATTTATCTAATCATCGTCCTCGCTGGGGCATGATGTCGTACGAGTCTGGAGTTGCACTCGTACAAGGCAAGATGACAAGTTCTCAAATGGTTATCTTTGATTTGATCTTAGCAACTGAAGGAAACAGAGTATACTGAAACAAATCTTTTTTATTCAATAAATGAACTAAGGTTACAAAGGCTTTCAATAGCCCAACTCAACCAAATTGGCTACAACACTCAAGTTCTCTCTTGCCAACAAAGGATTTCACCATTCCATACATCATGCCTTCTATATCTCGACCATATCAATCATGTTGCAAGTCCGAGCATCAACGTGATCGTACGCTTCAAACGCTACGGTATTCCATGACTCAGTGCAATCCTGCAAAGCTTTGCCGCAAGCAGAACGTATCCTGAACCTGTGAGCAAGCTAGTGGAGGATTAGTACTTTCGTCCTCGCTGTACTGATCAAAGACCCACTTAAATAAACCGACATTTGTTATGTATTGATTCGTGCAACATACAATTTAATTATCTTTCTATGTTCTCCTAAGGATCTGTTTCATGGAATATTCAAAAATAGTAAAGCATGATATCATGGCAAGCATGTTATTTCGATTCGCATAAGCAAACAGGCAACCAATAGCAAATCTCATGTTGTTTCGTGACTTCTTACCAAATATTAACGTACTCGCCATTGCATCGACGCAAGGTGAATACGCCTTATTCCTTTCCTGTCATGTTATAAGTGCTCTTGTGCATGATCTTTGTGTGCCTGCACTTTCAACCCATCGTTCCTTAACTATATGATGGTCACTAGCTTTCCCAGCTTGAATGGACTTATATTTCTCAAATCGAATATGTAAGACAGTGATCGCTCTGTGCGGTTGCTAACCCAAACATTAGAGGACCCCCGAATTACTCGAGTAAGTGGCTTATCACATCACTAGCAGGTCGTAAACCGTCTTATTGAAGTGCACCAACAATACCGATTATTATCGCATCCCTCCTAGACCGAACGATCCCAGTGCCATGGCGTACTACGTTCAAGGGAAGGCCCTGTGCACTGGCTTCTTACATCTTTAAGTCCATTTAACCATGCAATGCATCTTATCTTTATACAACCAAGCAAGTTTGCCTATCTCTATTTCAATTGGCACAATGACCCAATTCAATGTTCATCAACAAACGCCCCGAAGGCTATAAATATTTCGAGGCACCATGCCACCTTCAACAGTTCTGCCACATTCGTGCCACAACTGTTCTCTCCGTAACGTAGCCATCTTTTGTAATCCTCGTACATGTACGCACGCTTTGATATAGTTATTCACCATTCCACGTATCGTGCATTTGATGCACGCCTCGAAGTCGTATTTCTATGTTCTACGCCTTAGTGTTCAATGTGTTAGACTAATGTTCCTTCCTTCCGACTCGTGCAACTAGGGTACACCTCGATAGGATATTTAATGTTCTATAGCTCGTGTACTGAGGCACTTACGCCGATATAGTCTTTCAATGTTCTAGCATACTAACTCGTTCATGGAGGCACGAATGACTTGTGCACTGAGGCACTCGTTGATACAGTTATCCTATGTTCTTATGGCTTGCGCACCGAGGCGCTCGCCTTTGCAGTATTCAATGTTCCGTAGCGACTCGTATATTTGATGTACGTTTTATTTCAATTGTTCCATTTAGGGTTCGATACGCACTATGTTCATCTCTCGATCGAGCCACGCCCGTGGTCTCGATAGGTTAACTTAGCATACAACGATATAATTTACTTAGGCATGAAGGAGTAGGAAAGAGAAGTCAAAGTCCCCACTCCCGTCGATGTGGCTCGATTTCATATCTTTGTTGCACGACCAACTCTTCTGACTTACCCATTCGAGCACTTCGTGCTTCATTGAATTATATGACCGATTTGGCTTACCAAGCCTATGCCTCAGTCCGTTGCGAGGCAGTAATTTGGTTTTGTGGACCCCATTGTAAATAAGGGAAGATGTTGACCTCTTATATTTCAGCGTAAACGTATAGCTTGCACACGAAACCAACTAAATCAATATTCGTCCGAAGCGGACTTGTACGTTGCATCAATTTGATTTCTTAGAATCTTCGAACCGACTCAATACTTTTCCTCGGGCCAACTAAACACTTGCATCGAACTTATTCGATGCATTCCTCGGGTCAATATAACTCTTTGCATCGATCTGATTTGATGCGTTTCTCAGGACAACGTAACTCTTGTATCGATTCACATCGATACTTAATCGGGTCAACGCGACTCTTCAAGTCAACAGCTCATCATAATGCACCGTACAGAGCGGGGCATTACATAATATACCACTCAAAATAAGGTTCGTCCTCGAACCGAAACCAACACTCAATTCCAAGTATTTCTCTAGATCGTTTCATGATCTCGTCCAACTATCGTTGTTCCGTTTCAAACACTCGTGCAAGCTTTTCTTTACTTTCAGTCTTTTCTGCCGCTCAATTTGAATTTAGTATACAACTTGATTTGGATCGTACACCTATTCAAGGTGTCCTAAAAATATGTGTATTTCAGCCAAGCTCAGTGGTACAAAATTGGAACAAAGCTGACAGGTAAATTTCAATCATATGCTTGCCATCTCGTACACTCGATCAAATTTATCTTTAGCGACTGTTCTCAAAATTTTATCGCATCTGTATATTCGATACATATGTGATTCATTCAATAAAGTCACTGCATGTGACGCGATTTAAAATCGCATTTCTTATTTCGTAAGTGTCGTATGGACCATCAAATATATGTGTCACATTGAGCCGTCGCGCATCCAATCGCAACGATCCTTCGAAATGCCTTGCATTCGAAGTTGATGTCCAACAATTTTCAAAGTTCGGATATGTAACTCTTCTCGATACGATTTTCTTTGTTGACTTACAAATGCATCAACATTCAGGACTGCGTCCGCTAGGTCACTTACCTAGACACCGTGCTTAGATTCTCCCGGCTCAACTATAAATTGACATTGCACAAAGCCCATATTATATTCGACAAAAAAGTTCAATTCAAGTCTGTCCCGACCCGCACCCAGTGTAAGGGCACAAGAAGTGGGTACGTCCAGTCTACACCGCAGTGTCGGCGGTAGAACGTCGTCCTACGTCACAACATCTAGCAATAACCATACCTGTACAATAATATACACTCCAAAGGAGAACAATATAAAGGTATAACTCTATCACAGCATCTAAGGTGGAACAAAAAGAATAGATGTAAAGATAAGATAAAAGAGTAATCTCCAACCAGCTACAAATGAGAGTAATATCTGAATATACAAACATCTATCAATATCCAGAGACTGAAAGTACATGAAATAAGACAACTAATGGGAAGCTAGTCTAGAGATCTAATCTAGTCAATAGGCAAGTCCTCAGCAACTGTAGGATCCTCCTGAGGGTCCAAGTCACCGGTGTCGTCTAAGCCTGTGCCATAATATATAGGACAGAACTCCTCCTCATCACCTGTAATATTTTCAACAGTCCAATCAGGATGGAAACGAGCACAATACATCTCACGCAGTTCATATCTTGACGAAAAATATAAAGCATGTAATAGGTTAAGATACATGAAACGCTATAAGAAATAAGCATGAAAAGAAAGAGAGAAGCTGATAAATAATCTATCAATATATGAATATAGAGAACTATAAGTGACTATGTATTTAGAGTACAAGATAGACATGTGAACGGCTTGATTTGCACTTGATTACACTAAAGAGTTTGTACATGATTACACTACTTTGGAATTGTTCACATGACTATTTTACTCCCCATGCCCCCAATCAATACACAAGGATCTAGACAGGTTATGTTATTGTACATGATAGTTTATACATGAAGCTCATGAGATCATGAGAGTGTATGAGAGCACATGAGTATACATGAATAATAAGAGTCCACAGAATACATGATGTTCGTGAAAAGCACATGACACGATGTATTCGATACACCCGGGGGGGATAACATCTCATGTAAAGATCCATAAAGTACTAATTCGTGATAATGTCGGGTCAGCATCAAGTAAATTAAACTATGACAAGAATATAATTTCTAACAAGTATGAAACGGTCAGAGAATGTACTCACCTGATACACAGGTCACAACATGTCTAACATGAAATAAAAATAGCCTACAATGCATTCTAAATGATTCTAGGTCCTTCAGGTCAAAGTCAACCCCTGGTCAACCCTTGGTCAACTCTGGTCAAACCTGGTCAACTCTGGTCAAACCTAGTCAACCATAAGTCAACTAGTCTGTTTACTAATTTTTAGGTCAAACACAAATTATCTAGTCATTCTAAGCTCGTTTGAGTCGATTTGGATCAAGTTTGACTTAAAGTTGACTTTTGTCAACTTGGTCGACTTGATTGTCAACTCGGCCAATTTAGGCTCATGGGGTCAATCCTAATCGGACTCATTAAGCCTAGACTATATCCTGTAGTAACAATATATATATATATATATTATATATATATATTATATATATATATATAATTTTGCCCCTATGTGATCATAAAGCTTCTTTCCTTAAAAAAAAAAAAAAAAAATATATAATATATATATATATATATATATATATATATATATATATATATATTGTATATATATTATTTATTATTTAATATAATGTATATATATTTTTATATTATATATATATAT
>JANAVB010005788.1:0-49049 GCA_029216955.1 Iris pallida | reverse complement strand
CGACCGGCTCCCGAATAATCGGACACGAGTCAGACACGCCCAGCCTTCATTGTTAGACACAATGAAGTAAGTTGTACCAAAAGTTAGAAAATCTAACCAGATAATCAAGACAAGTAAAAATCACAGCATCTATAACGTATCCCAGAATGATCACCATAATCCACAAATCCAGATATCATAATACCAGAATCAACATGAATGAAAAGTGCTATGAACTCTAAAGTCGATATCTAAAAGTAAAGCTAAGTAGTCTAAACCTGAAGCCTCAAGCTAAGTCTCATCCTGCTCGGCTAATATCCTGGGCTCTGGCCCATATAGTAGAACAATATCCTGCAGGTACCTGCAACTTATCTAGTCAGGAGCGGAGCTAGTATATCCAAAGAAATGAATATGTACATCATGGTATGAATCAAGGAACATGAATATATGTAAAGTACAGGAAATGAGAACAAGACATGAACTGAACAGAAATACTGAAAGTAAAACAGGGAACATGGTAAGAGTCATGAACATGAAATACAATCTGAACATGAAGTATAACCTGAACATGAAATACAGCCTGAACATGAAATACAACCATGAAATCCTGAAATACAAACTGAATCCTGACATGTGCAATATTTGAAATACATCTAGATTGTGATCGGCTTGGGTAGATGCAATGAACCTGAAATGGTACGGCTTTGGCCCCGCGTGCACGGTACGGGACCCAAGCTATTCACATGAGTAGTAACAGGGTTTGATCACATATCTATAGTATTTTCCCTCCCAGACGCAAATGATACATGGAACATGAAACCAGACAATATCGTGATATATCGTGTCATCAAGGAGATACAAGAATGGATATGAAAGACATAAAATGAACAAATCGAGGAATATACTTGCCTGGCTCCGGGTGATCAAGAAAGGGTGGCAAAGCTGGGAATCCTCCTGTTTAAATGATTTACAATAGATAAGTATAATTCTCTAGTCAAAACCATATATTTATAAAGCTAACACTTATTATTAAACTAACTAAATTCTGCATTCTAGGGTTCATAGGCTTGGTCATCTCACCCCTTTAATATTACTTACCATAAAATATACCTTAGAAATATAGTGGCATGAAACTATAAGTATTAGCTAAAAGATTTAGGAAAACTAATAGTTCTGTTTTAGGTTAAAACCCCAGTCCTTCTCACTAATGGAAACACATAAGCTTTCTAGTCTTGTATCTACATCCATGTATCATCATTCTAAACATGACTGTTTCTATAGGTTGACATAAACTATACTCTAGAACATAATGACACACTCTAAAATATTTAGTTAAGGGAATCAGGAAATTGACAGCTCTGTAAGGTTCAGTTCCTGAACTGGACTGATGTGAATCATTCATGAAGATGACATTACACAGCTCAGTCCCAAATACTATTCAACCATTGTCAGTCCAATATACCACTGATCAGAATACAACCAGTCTAACCTCAATATTTTATCCTAGCTATGCAACTCAAGTTAAAAGAAATAGAACTCTTGAAGGCTGGTTTAACATTCTATTCCCTTACACCAAGAATTCATCCTTAAAACAGAGTATTCCTCCTCTTGAACTAATGCAGGCACAACACTACTGGCATTCTTGTACCAGTATCCTGAGTTACTCAATAGGAAAACAGTCTATTCCTTTAGGAAATTTTAATCCTTTATGACTATCAATCCAGGTAACACCCAACATTAAAGCCAACATAACCTTTCTTGCAACCCATCTGAGTTATCAACTCAATTGTCATGCTCTCATAGGGAATTACCTATCTGTCCCCAATAGGACTTGCAATCAGTCTAATTCTAAACTGAAATTTGGTTTTCACAACTGTTCTGAATCCAGTCCTCAAACAACCACTTATCCTTCCTTCTATTCCCAACTCCATACATATCAATTTAAATCCTTCCTTCTATCCAGGAAACTTGACAGGGAAACTCACTCTCCTGTATACAAAATTGCCTAGCTAATAGAGTTTTCAGCTCATGACAATCATTCTTGAACTGGGCTAATCTAATTAGTCCAGGAATTTGTAATTCAGTTAAACAACCCAACTTGATTGTTCAATCCTTACAAGTTCAGCCTTCAGTGGAACAGGAGAACTAAATCAGTCTATAGCAGGGCATGATAACACATCAGTCTCAAATAGGATATGATACATTCAATACTCAAGTGAATGCCGATGCATATCAGTCCCCTTCCTGCAGCTCTAAAGCAATATGTTTGCAACTTGAAACCTCAATTATACAAAATAGGTGGAACAACATTAGACTAAACAATGAGTTCTATTAGACTAAGTTTCCTATACAGTCTATACTAATTAAGCACAAACCTACTGTCAACCCCCAGTCAACAAGATGAAAATAGTTTCCTATAGGATTCCATGTCAGTCCTACAGTTCACATCAGTCCTGAACAAGGTTATACCCATCAAAACCCAGTTCAGTACTGATATCAACTGTCTGAGTACGACAGTCCTACACTGGTACTAACTTACTCTGAATCCAGGAATAGGTTTCAGTGTACCATATCTACTACAATGAAGACTTGATCTAATGATACCCATTTATGGTTGCTAATGTCCAAAGAGACATGAGAACACATCAATCTCAAGTAATACAGTTCAATGTCCATTCAAAACACAGCTGATAACTTCATCCAGAATTAGGACACCATTCAGTTCTCAGTCTAGTTGTTAGGGTAGTCTAACATTACACATATTAGAGATCAACTTGATCTCTAATTCCCAGGTAGGATGGCTCTAAATTATTCCCCATCCAAACATTACCCAGAGATTCAAATTCCAGTTCTGATAACCAATTCCTGATGCAAGAACTATCCTAACATATTGGTTAGACAATTAACCTTCACTGAACAATTTAACCTCATTAAAATCCCACTTCATTTCAGGAAACCTGACAATGAAGCTCATCCTCTGTTACTCCTAATCCCAGCTCAACAGTAATTAATACATAAGTAATATGAGGCTAAGATACAAGAGTTCAATTAATACTCTCGAGTGCAATCTTAAGTGTTACTGTACAGTCCTACATAAACAGTCTAATCATCAATCGAGTATAGATTCAATAATCCAACATTGGAGGACTTACCAGTGTTCTAAATCACGAGCTAGGATGATCAACAAATTGAGATCCACTTCGATTCTAGATCTCGATCTAGCACCCAAAATAAATAAGAAACCAAATCAAAAGAAGAGCACAACAGTAACATTGGATCAAATCAAAACCTATACCTCTTCGATCGATCTCAGAGGCAATTTCCTGAACAGATCAAGAGCTTGAGGAAGAAATTTCCAAGTCCAACTACAAGTTATATTGATGAGGGATTAGATCAAGGAAGATTGAACCAAGGATCAATTAGATTGATAATGATTAACTCACTCGATTGGAAATTAGCCGATCTTCTCCTTGCTTCCTGCTGCTGCATCCCACTCTTTGTGTCATTCGTCAATCAAGGAAAGAGTTCGTCGAGGCATGGTGGTTCGCCATGGCTAATCCAGAACAGAAATTTGGAAGAGAAGAAGGAAAGGTTGTAGAAATGGAGAGGGTTGTTGCAGTTGAGGAGGATGGCTTAAATAGGCCAGGTAGCGTGAGGCTCAGGCCTTCATCTTGGCGGAAAAATTCCTCGCTCCCTCTCTGACAGTTTGTTAGAGAGGGAAGAATTTGTTAGAGCACATGGCTGCTCTTGCCATGGCCATTAGAATTTGGATTTTGAAAGAAGGCTTCAATTGTTTAGGGGCAGCAGTGAAGAGAGTAATTCTTTCCACAGGATTTAAATGGCATTGGTTGTGGGCTTCCTGTGTTGGGTCCAATCAATAATAGGTTTAAAATGAATTAAGCCCAAGCAAGGATTTAATGATAACTAAATTCTTCACCTATATTAAACTTAATAAAATTTCTAATTTATCTAAAAAATATATTCGATTATTGAGAAAGGTGGAGTTACATGCGTCGATTACCGGGCGCTGAACAAGGAGACGGTCGCTGACAAGTTTCCTATTCCGGTGATCGACGAGCTGCTAGACGAGCTGCATGGGGCAGCGGTCTTTTCGAAGATCGACCTCAGGGCGGGGTACCACCAGATCCGGATGCGGCCAGAGGACGTGCCAAAGACTGCCTTCCGGACCCATGAAGGACACTACGAGTTTTTGGTCATGCCTTTTGGCCTGACCAACGCTCCGTCGACCTTCCAGGCCTTGATGAACAAGGTATTCCAGCCTTACCTTCGGAGGTTCATCCTGGTCTTTTTCGACGACATCCTCGTCTACAGCAGGAGCATGGGGGAGCACATGGACCACTTGGTAGTGGTGTTTAGGGAGCTGATGGCGCATCAGCTATACGCCAACCGAAAGAAGTGCAGTTTCGGTTTGGCGCAGGTGGAGTATCTGGGGCACGTGGTATTAGCGGAGGGGGTATCGGCGGACAGGACGAAGATAGCGGCTATGCTGGATTGGCCGGTGCCCACTACACTACGAGCACTGCGAGGCTTCTTGGGATTGACGGGCTACTACAGGAAGTTCGTCAAGGGATACGGCACTATCGCATGGGCCCTCACGGAGCAGCTAAAGAAGGAAGGGTTCCACTGGGGGGAGGAAGCCACCAAGGCCTTTGAGGCCTTGAAGGTGGCTATGACGACGGCACCGGTACTGGCATTACCCAATTTCAGCAAGGCGTTCATGGTAGAGACGAACGCGTCAGGGTATTGCCTCGGGGCGGTACTCATGCAGGAGGGGAAGCCCATAGCCTACTTTAGTCAGGTGCTTTCTGTTAGAGCCCGGCTAAAGTCGGTCTATGAGAGGGAGCTGATGGCCATCATACTGGCAGTACTGAAGTGGAGGCCCTATCTGTTGGGGAGGGAGTTTGTGGTCAGGACCGACCAGAAGAGCCTCAAGTACCTCCTCGAGCAACGGGTCGTTACAGAGGAGCACCAGCATTGGTTGTCCATGTAACGCCCCAGTCCCTAAATACTTAGGACTAGGTACGTATCCATGCCAGCTGCATACATACGAAGTATACTCCAATATATGGAAACTCGTATGTATACATAAGCTGTAAAATGCAGTAGAACCATAAAAACTAAATCTCATCCATAATAAAAGAATTAATAGATATCAATGCTGGATTGTAATTTGTACAAAAGTTGGGCGGAGACAAAGTCCACTACCAACTATCTCAAATAAAATATATAAGAAGGAATATGAAATAACATGACGAGCCAAGTGCAATCATCTTCGAAAGGATGGAGAAGATCGGCCCGACTAGAACACCTGCGAAAGACAAGAGCACACACCTGGCGAGATAACCAGGTCCTCAGAGGGACGTAACAAGATACACAAAGAACATGCCATAATAAACTGAATATATAATATGTCACAAACCAAAATAAGTGACAAGACGACAATAAGGTAATCTAACCATACTATTGTGTTCATGCAGTTAAGAACAAACCTCCAACGCATGGGTATCTGGCTCAGTAGCAGTAAATCAGGCATGCTCCCATCAGGATACCAGAGACCTCAAAGCATAACATTCATCGAATGTCAGAGGCCAGCAGTATCAGTAATAGGAAAGTGCATACGGACCCATACGTTAAGGAACTGTTCTTCCCACCAATGTCTAACTGAGTCACATCCATGTCTCATATACCTCTACTAACTGCTAAGTCTCCTAACATGCCTCTATTAGCAGTTAGCCCTAACGCATGCGCATGGGGATCAGCCCACACACAAGAACCTCTACATGCTACTCATCTCACACATCCTCGTGGTACAACAGTGTCAAGGTATATGCGATACACTACAGACGGTTGTCTCTTAACTCTAAGTCCATATGCAGTCAAAGGATAATAACAAAGTATATCTAATATCACTGAGCAAACAGTAAATCAAGAACAGTAAGAACTTGAATAACTGAACAGTGATATGTAATAAAATGAAAACTAAATATAAACACTATTAATGGCAAGGTATCTTGCATGTGGTGCGAGAAGGGCAAATCCAAGAGTAGCAAGTGTCAGCACCAAAACTCACAAATCACAGATGACTCCAGACGCTGAAACAAACATCAAAAATGATCTCGGTGAAGAAGATATACCTAGGAAATGCCTGTCCAAAAGTCAATTTCTGGAACAGGGGCAAAATCGAAATTTCGGGTCAAAATGATGTCCGCCGTTGGACCCGCTTTGCACCGAAATGCGTGCCAGAACCTACGGTCTCTAAAGTCGTCAAACTACATCTCTACAAATTTTTTTTGACGAGACGAACCCAACGGTATGTCCAATTTTGGATTCCGGTGGGCTGTGCACAAAATCACCCGTTGAGTGGATTGTGGGCCCGCCAAATAGCGTCCCACCAACGGTCTCAGAATCGGACTAAACTTGGCATACAGGACCAAAAAAAATATTTTGAGTCCAATGGCGCAAGTTTCGTCGCGATTTGATGAGTGTGCACAAAGTAATTGGAAAATACCGAAAATGCCCGATACGCAAAAATGCGACGGATACGGACCAAATTCGTCGCGCACACGCAACCAATTTGACTTCCGTCAATTCTCGCACGTCCACAATTTCGATACGGACCTTTTGGTACTCACGGTTTGCGACGGGGTCGCCCGGTTTGTCGGGACGTACCTCGTACGGGGTGTTTTTCCACTTTTTGAAAATAGAATTTACAGTTTTTCGGAAAAGTTTAACAACGTGTAACTTTCTACATACTAGATGAAAAGTGAATCCAAAAGATGCGTTATAATCTCGGTTAGGTTTTCTTTGACTGCCTTCAATTAGTTTTTACGAAAGTTTAATGGACAGCGAGAAAAGTGGCCAACAAGTTGGTGTTTTGAAACAGTTTTTAATATTCAGAAAAGTGGGTTTTTCTCAAACTTTGTCTCGATTTTTCGAGCAAATTGGATGGTCATGTCAAAATTCACCTGAGGAATCTTGAAGAGGGTCAAGTCTACTTTCCAGAACATTTACGGATCGAAAATCGGAGTTACGAGCAGAAAGTTACGTCATCGGGAAGTAGGGTACCTTGAGTGGGAAAACTGCTCCGTGGATGACGAAGGGCTGACTTTCGATGCTCCGTTCGTCGCGCACAAAGCTCCGTCGCTGGTGAAACGAATTCTTAGGCGAAGAGGGTATGATCAGGCTCAATTTTCGTTTTGGAAGTCTAGAGTTTTGAGGTTTGTAGAGGGAGTTATATATTACAAGTTGGAGGAAACTAATACTACTACTACTATTACTAATAACCCCTTATGTGTTCCCAATAACCCGACCCCACGTGCGTTAACTTGCTGCTGGAGTAGCAAGCATAGGATAGGGAGGGCCCGCCCCTTTAAGTGGGTTGACTTTCTTTTCTTTTTTTTCTTTCTTTTTTTTTTTTTTTTTTTTCTTTTTCCTTTCTTTTCTTTTCTTTTCTTTACTAAATCTTTTCAAACTTTATAAATATATATATATATCCATAAATACCCAAAAATCTATTTAAAATTCAAATATTATTTAAAAATCAACTATCCAATTTTAATATATTTGAGCATATCTATATATATATATATATATATATATATATTATATTATATATATATATATATATATATATATAATCTATTATATATATATATTATATATATATATTCAATCCTTAATAGATCAACTCAAAATAAAATAGTATTTAAATAGAAAAATATGGTTATTAAACCTCCACAAATTTTAAATAAAAGTTTAATATTATCTACTATATATATAATGCATCTAAAATATATTTTTTTTTACATATATACACAAATTTAAATTGCCATAAAAGGCAACAATAATAATACCACATTAATATCAAATAATATTAACAATAATAAAATGTATATTAAATTTTCACAAAATAAATTTAGTAATAATAAAATAATAAAAATTGTTCCAACGTGTGAACTTTACCACCACCCTCATCGGGTCCAGGAACATGTACAATATTGTAAATTATTATTTAATAATAAAATACCATTAATTGTACAAATATTTAAATAATTAGAATTGTACATAAAATTCTAAAATAGTTTAGAAAATATTTTAAGTACATAAAATATGTATACATGGCCACATTTGGTCACACTACCTGCTTACATGGGCTAAAATTGGTTCGGGCCATGTTCGGGCTGAATTGGCCAAACCGGGTCATAAAAAAATAATTAAAACCATAAAATTTATAAATTCATTTTTAAGTCTACTAAAAAATAAAAATAAATTTTTTTAAAAAATAGGGGTTTTACATCCTACCCAACTTACACGAATTTCGTCCTCAAAATTTAGGATTAATAGGGTAGTTAGGATTGAGGAATGGGAAGAGTTCGTCAATACCAAAAATGCAATTAATTTGGTGGAGGCGATAAAACGGCGTTCAATACCACCATGCCGCAGAAAACTGTGGAGTCGATATATACAAAATTATCATGGTTATGGGATTGAATAAGGATCGCTAGTGATGGAAACAAACTTTGAATATCCAATTTTTAGAGAACAGTAGAGAATTGAGTAGATCAAAGAGAATAAGTTAGACATTTGGGAGATATGGTTCCTAGAGAGAATACTGGAGACTAATCACCTTGATTGAGAGTTTGAGTGAAGTGAATGATTAGAATCATTCTCGAGTGCTCAAGAGTAATTGGAAGGACACGATAATAATTCTAGGGTTGAGGAAATGAAGAGCAGTTAAAGGCGAGGATATAGCCATGTGAGTCGGTCGGTGGCTACCTACACTTGTGTATAAATAACTGATAGGGCAACTAAAGATATCTTGTGTCTGTCTATCAAGTACAGTGTCTGGTCTTTCTAAACTAAATGAAGCCCACAACAAAAAGAGTTCAAAGACGATGCTATTTAGTACGAAATACGAGGTTCATAGACGACGAAAATAATTCGAATGAGAGTTGTCAATGCTGTCGCGGATGAGACTCTAAGACAAGTTTACTATGTCTCCATCCGCGTAGAATAATATGTGATAAGCGAACCAAAGTGCAACAGGTTGATCAGACCATAATGCACCGGTTCTGATTAGACAATATGTTAGTGGTTGTACCCAATAAAATATGTCATGATCAAGCTTGATAACGAAATAAGCTTGCAAAACTGAAGCTACGTTAGCAGCATGAGATAGTCAAAATATGAGCAAGGGGGTACTGATGAGGAAAATTTTAAATAGACCAAGATCTCTTTTAAAATCAAGTCTTGCCCGAAGTATGGGCCTATACAGTTATCCTAGTATTTCTTCATTTATGGCTTGGTAAACTAGATAG
Source organism: Iris pallida (assembly GCA_029216955.1). Lineage (NCBI taxonomy): Eukaryota > Viridiplantae > Streptophyta > Magnoliopsida > Asparagales > Iridaceae > Iris > Iris pallida. The sequence continues at coordinate 39,732 of JANAVB010005788.1, read as the reverse complement.
GTAGGGTCCTCTGAATTTATAGTCTAAGTGAACTTACCAATATGGTTCACAAGGAAAAAAGGTTTGTTAGGTCGTCATGTATTCTACCCAACTTACAAGAGTTAAACTAGTAGTATGATGGGACAATGGGTCAAGCAATCAAGATAAAGCACAATTTTAAGCATTTAAGAATTTAAGTAGAGCAAAATCACATATCGGTTTGAAAGAATTGAGTCGAGGTTGAATCTCTATCCATGGTCGAAAAATATATTGGTATCATGGTAAGGATTATAGTTGGCCATTTTGACCATAAGGTCATATCAAGAAATAGAGTACAAGGAGATGGGTTTTGGTGGGACATGATATATCTACATGAAGGTGGACTTGTCTAGATCTTACACACGAAATTTGTTGGAAGGAAAAGTCTAGTGTTGTGCTCCAAATATCTAAGTCATGGTAAGGGACGCCAAAAGATCTAAAAGAGAAAGTGGGAGTTCACGAGGTGATAATTGATGCACAAAAATCAAGGAGATCAAGTTAAAGCATGAGATAAAATTAATTAACGAATCCATAAAATAATAATTTATGGGCACAGTTCTAGTGAGAAGATAGTATCCTAAATGGATACAGTTTAAGGAATAATTAAACCGTTATACAAATGCAATGGGTTAGAATGTCGCAATTAAAAGATCTAGAATTTAAGGAAGGTCGAGTAAGTCAAGGTGGAAATACAATCACATAGCTTGGTAGATGACTAACAACTCTTGTGTATATACTACTATCATGGTCATGGTGACATGGCAATTAGTGTGGAATACTCAGTAGGATTATCTTGGGGCCTACCATTAAAATTTCAACTCGAGTATCATCCAAAGTTTCAAAAATAAACTTTCAAAAATATACCACCAAAATTTGTATTAGCTCCAAGCCGTCCAAATTCATCATAAAAATTTAAATTACTCTCATAAAACTCAAAGCAAAATTTTATCACGTTACTACTAACATTTCCAAAATTAACGTTTGAATTCAACTATTTAACCGAAGAATTTATAATTTACGAATCCATAAAAATTTCATAATCAATCAAAATCTAACACTCTAAATTTTTTTCAAATAACTCATAATAAAACTCTTAGAATATTAAAAGCAATCTCAAAAAGCTCAATGCTCCCATCAATTTTAACTTCTACTTATGATAAGTTATTCCAACAAAAACTCAACTTATAAATGGTAACTTCGTTTAATCTATCAAAATAACTTTTCATCACATCCTTCAAAATTCTCCCAAAAATTTTAATATTAGCAATCCCACATTAAACTAAATTTTTGAATAATCTTATCAGTCAAAATCTTTTTTTTTTACCAAAAATCTAAATTAATTTATAAATCCTCAATCATAGGACACCATTTAAAATAAAAAAATTTCCAAAACATTGTTTTCATAACTTTCAAATATTTAAACCAAAAAATTTGCCATCATTACTTTCACTTAAAATTCAAGATTTACTAATCACAAAAATGCAAGTTGTACAACTCAAATTTAAATAATTTCTATGGCCATTTTTTTTTTAAAGCTAAGATCATTCTCAATTCAAATTTATAACTGCTCAAAGGCGTATAACTATAATATAATAATCATAAACATCAAAAATCAAAAATCAAATAAATTTTATAATTGTTCAAAGATGTATATCTATCACCCAAAACCCACAATTATCATAACTCGAAAAGCAACTCAATATTTTACTTGTGCAAAGATGTATAACAATAACTCAATAAATCATCAAATCTCAAAAAGCCAATCAATTTCTTAAATCAATGGTATAAAGATTCTAGCTATATATATATATATATATATATATATATATATATATATATATATATATATATATATATATATATATATATATATATATATATATTTTCTTTTCTTTCTACAGTACCAATCCTATGGTGTTTACTATATTAGAAATCTCAAGATAAAACCTTCTTTGGTAGTATCCTACTTTACAAATTACTAATAATTAAATCACACCCTTTTTTTTAAAAAAAAGAAGCCCTTTTAGAGTCCTGAATGTATTCCAATTGCCAATATAACCATTCTAACCATGTGTTTGACCTACGAGCATATACTAGCATAGTCATCTTCCTAGTTGATACTAAGCACGAAAATAAGAATCAACGGTAGAAAGGAATCAAGCAAGATGCAGTTCAAGGAGGTCGAACAAGAGTTCGAAATTTGAAGCCAAGGAAAGATGTCAAGCTGTATGGATGAGATTCCTAGATTCTAATCCTATGTTGCAGGCTCACATCGGTACAATTACGTAACCGAAGTGACAAACTGGACCTGCATGGGCCACCACAAAAACATGTAACGCCCCTGTCACCCCCCATTTCCTGTATTTCGTATTTATGCTCGTATTTGATTTTTGGCACGTATTTTATTTTCTCGACTTGCAGATTTTGGTTTCTCGTAAATGGATTTTGGACCATGGCTTGGTTTTATTTTGTGAAAGTTGGTTTAGTTTGGTTCATCATGAATGGAACACCTTAACCTATACTCCTCCCTCAACACACCACAACTCCCCCCACTTTATAATACCATCTACTTTTCTCTCTCCTCTTTATTCTCTCATTTATTTCTTACAAACTTCTTCTTCTTCCTTCTTCCACACAACTCCCCAACCAATAGGCAAGTGCACCTTGCCAACAAATAAGCACCCAATTTTATTTGTCCATTTGATAGATTAGGACATATAGATCAACATTAGAACTTGGAATTTTATGATTTGGAGCTTTCATTCTTCTAGATCAAGGTTTTAACCATTTTCGGAAATCCTTGGTTTTGATCTATTAAACTTTGATTTTTGCTTGTTTTGATGCTTCCATGTGGAAGAGAATTCAATTTTACTCAAGTTAGAACTTTGAAAATCCAGATTTGGTTTTGATTTGACAAAAATATGAAGATTTGAAGTTCTTGGTGTTTTTGGACTGCTCTCGGCCAGGAAGAACAGCCCCCCCTGCCTTGCGCTTTTTAGCGCATGGCCGATTGCGCACCCTGGCCTGTGCTCTTTAGCGCATGGCCGTTTGCGCAGTCACTTGGCCAGCGCTTTGCGCTGCGCTGGACTCTGCTGGCGCAAGCTAGCCATGCGCAATCCAGCCATGCGCAAACCGCCCCTGCACAATTCACTCCTGCGCCATCTATCCCTGCGCACTCCACTCATGCGCAATCTGACCCTGCGCCATCTATCCCTGCGCAACCTGATCCTGCGCAATTGACCCCTGCACACTTGGCACCATGCGCAGTTGGTACCCTGCGCAGTTCTTCCTGCACAATTGACTCTTGCGCAGCTCTTCCATGCGCAGTACACACCCTGCGCAGACCTACTCCTGACCCTCCTGCACAACCTACTTGTCTATGATGAATTTGTTATTTCTTGATCTTGGCTCTTCTATAGTCCTTTTTTTATTATTTTATTAGTATTTTATTAGGTATTTTACGCCCATTTTATATCCTTACGCCTTTGGCATGAACTTGATTTTGCTTAATATGTTTGGAATAACTATTGTACACAGCATGATATGACAAGGAACTAGTATAACATGACAGTGACCCGTAGTGGTGCACTCCTGACACGACCAACCTGACTTGATAGTGGCCCGTCGTGGCGCACCCCTGACAAGTACCCTGACATGATTTACCTTGATAACTTGATAGTGGCCCGTGACGGCGCACTCTTGACTTGACTTGACTTGATAACTTGACTTGACTTGCCTTGACACCGTGGGTGTTCCTGCTTGCTTGTTTGCACAATCCACTGGTCTTGTCTTGCATCATGTCTAGGACGTGACTTCCTGGGTACCACGGCCAGGGACTCGCGCTAAATTGGATTAGGCTAATTATTAGATCAAACTAGAACATGGAGAATTTCCAGTCACAGGCAATCTCGTTATCTGGGCGCTTTAATGGACTTGTAGCTTGCCGACGAGAAGAGCACATTTCCAGCACACTGTCATGTGTTGCACCCTCTAAGTCACCTAAGGGTACATTTGTCTTCCGGGCGATGTACCCAACTATAACTCTCAACCCGCGGAAGGATAACTGGATGGTCTGCAGGGCTTGGGACTGGGAGTTTCTCACTTGCATCTTGTTAGTAATTAGGCTTGTGATAACCCTAGTTAGTTAAAGTAGTAAGCCGTAGTACTTGCTTGGCCGATTGCGAATGGATGGTGTCCAGCCTTGTCTGAGTCTTGTCTAGCTCCAGTACCTGCTATCTCCTGAGCATGTTTGTTTTACTTATCTTAACGATAAATGAGTAGAGACAGTGAGCTATTCAGGCAAAGGGTTACAATCCCGGTCCTTGTTTGGTTTAAGGATTGTAACCTGGCTTCCGGAATGGTTCTACGTCCCTAGTCGTTTATCGCCCTGTGTACTTTACTACTTGTACTTTCCTTTATTTTTTATGTTCTGATATGCTGGCTTTTGTTCTTATTTGTGGCCTCCTTTGTGGCACTTGCTCTTTCTGGGGTTTGACCCAGCTGGTTTTGTGTGGCCAGATTTCGGAGCAGCTCCCGAGGATCTACCGAGCTTCCAGCCCAATGGTGACAACTAGACGGAACCCGGGCCAAGAGTGGGTTTTCCTTTTTGTTTCACCCACTTATATGTAAATTTATTCTTTTGAGGCGTTTAGCCGACGAGCACCTGTTAGCTCGATGCACATTTACTTACTGTCTGCCTACGGGCTGTAAACATGATTAACAAATCCTAGGGTTGATCATGTATGACTGAACTCTTGCTAGTTCCATCATTTTGTACGACTAGCTTCATGATCATCCAATATGTAATATTTGGGACGCCTTATATATATATATTTGATGCTCTAACATCTTGTAACTCTGTTAATTGCTTGAGATTGAGACAATAGGCTTGACCTTAAGAGACTGCTGGCTTGTAGTAAACCCTCATATCTAGACAGCCGTGACCGTATAGTTGAGATGTATTCTATTTTAATATACGTAGCTGGCTGTGTCTGCCCCCGCTCTCCAGTATTCTGGTTCTGGGACGTGACACGGTTTAAGTGGTGGCCCATGCAGGTCTTGTCAATCAAGAAATGTGAGGGTTTACCGAATAGATGTCTCAATCAATATTTCGTCCTTGATCTCTGCTCGTATCTTCAAATCCCTGAGATTCTTGACTTGGTCACACGCTTGTATCATTGATCTGTCCTGGTCCTTTCCTTATTGTTCCCTATGTCGTCTTCTTCAGCGGCATTACTCCCGGACCTGCCAACCAGCCAGAGGAAGCTCGACAAGCACCCCAGCGCCAGGAAGATCAAGCTCAGCACTCTGGAGTAGCCTTCCAAGTTATGCTTCCCGGAGGCTCGGAACCTCTAGTTCAGGCAGCTCCGCCCGCTCAACCAGCTAGACAAGATGAGGGACCTTTGGTAGGGCTTATCAGAGAACTGCTTGCATCCCAAGATCGTCGAGGCGACGCCTTGCGCCAGGAAGTTCATGATGCACTAAACCGAGGAGGTCCCCAAGGGAATCAGGCGGCCAACAGTTTCAAGCGCTTGAACCCTCCCTTCTTTGACGGCAGTGAAGATGCGATTGCCGCGGACGCTTGGCTTCAGGATACCGAGGTGGTTCTAGAAGCAGCTAGGACACCTGAGAATGAGAAGGTGGCGGTGGTACGCCTACAGTTGTTAGACTTGGCTCGCGATTGGTGGGCGGCTCAGGCCATGGGGTTAGCAACACCAGTCACTTGGGCGACGTTCAGAGAGAGGTTCCAGACGAAGTACTTCGATGCGGTGGCACGGTACGACCTGCAGACCCGGTTCACCAACTTGAAGCAAGGAGGCAGGACGGTCGATGGCTATGCGACCGAGTTTTCTAGGCTGAGTAGGTTCACCCCCACCTTGGTGGCAACTGAATTCGATAGGGCCCAGCGGTTCCAGCAGGGGCTGCATTTAGAGATATTATTGGCTGTCGAGTAGTTCGAGCACCAGACGTTCGATGCAGTATTGAAGGCAGCAAGGAGGCATGAGTATACCTCCCGTAGAATTGTGGACAGGACCGGAGCCAGGAAGCGGTCCCACAGTCAGATGCACCAATCATCAGCTCCAGCCCCGACAGCTAGGAGATTAACCATTGGGACTCCGAGGCGGACGGCCTCAGTGACGTCGGTTCAGCATTCGACCCCGACGTACCCGCAACAGCAGAAGCAGAAGCAGTCTTCCGCGGTGGGATATTCTCATTGCGGGAAGCCGGGCCATGTAGTGACAGAGTGTCGTAGGGCACATGGATTGTGCCTGGCTTGTGGAGGAGCAGACCACCAGATAGGGACCTGCCCGAATAGGGGAGGTCCATCATCATCCAACCTTTCTAGTTCTTCGGTGAGAGGACCAGCCCCAGCTCCAGTTCAGCAGCAGCAGCAGTACCCGAGGCTATTGTTGCCTCAGGCCCAGGCCTTTCAGCAGCAGAACCAGCAGCAGTTCACCCAGGCTCCAGCACAGAACCGACAGAGGGGTTTCCAGCAGAGAGGACCCGCAGCTAGAGGTCAGGCTATGATGATGACCATGGAAGAAGAAGTTGCACCAGGTGAGGTAGTGGCAGGTACTATTCTCGTCAACACCTTTCCAGCATCTGTATTATTTGATTCTGGTGCATCGCATTCATTCATGTCTGCACGATTCGCCACACGGATAGGGTTGGACCCCGAGTCATTATCAGTGAGACTCAATATACTTACTGGTAATGGTCTTGTGGGAGTAGATCGAGTATTTTTCTCGTGTCGGATCGTAGTTAGCGGTAGAGAGTTCCCCGCTAGGCTCATAGAGTTCCCTATGGCAGACTATGATATAGTCCTAGGCATGGATTGGTTGAGGAACCATTATGCTAGGATAGACTGCCATGTTGGCAGAGTTGTCTTTAGTATTCCCGGAGGGCCAGAGTTTTCATTTTCCAGAGGCGCCGTGGAGCCTTCTCCCCCAGTATTGCGGATGGCAGTAGCAGCAGTGCAGTTGCCCCGGATAGTTGAAGAGTTTCCAGATGTCTTTCCAGAGGAACTTCCAGGGATGCCACCAGAGCGAGAGATCGAATTCACCATTGACTTGATTCCCGGGACAGCACCAATATCAGAGCGAGTCTACAGGATGGCGCCTTCAGAGTTGGAGATTTTGTACAAGATGATTGAAGAACTCAGGACCAAGGGATTCATTCGTACAAGTGGATCGCCTTGGGGAGCCCCGATGCTTCTTGTGAAAAAGAAGGATGGTACGTCTAGGCTATGTGTTGATTATCGTACTTTGAACTCAGTGACAATCAAGAACAGATACCCTCTCCCGAGGATAGATGACTTGTTTGATCAACTCAAGGGGGCTTCAGTTTTCTCGAAGATAGACTTACGGTCAGGATACCACCAGATCAGAGTCAGAGAGCAGGATATCCCGAAGACGGCGTTCAGATCTAGGTACGGGCATTGGGAGTTTCTAGTTATGCCCTTTGGAGCGACCAATGCGCCGGCAGTGTTCATGGACCTCATGAACCGTATTTTTATGCCTTACTTGGATCAGTTTGTGATAGTGTTCCTTGATGACATCCTGGTCTACAGCAAGAGTGAAGCAGAGCACGAGCAGCATCTCAGAGTTGTCCTCCAGATTCTCAGAGAGCACCAGTTGTACGCTAAGTTCAGTAAATACGAGTTCTGGCTCGATCGCATTTCGTACTTGGGTCACATCATTACCAGAGGAGGAGTGGAAGTGGATCCCCAGAAGATTGTAGCTATCGAGGCATGGCCAGTACCCAGTTCAGTAGCAGAAGTTCGCAGCTTTCTTGGATTGGCTGACTACTACCGGCGGTTCGTCTCTGATTTTGCAAGGATTTCAGCACCGATGACCCAGTTGACCCGTAAGGATGTGCCGTTCGTTTGGACGGCAGAATGTCAGGAATCATTTGAGAAGTTGAAGCGAGGTTTGATAACGGCTCCCATTCTTACACTTCCAGATGGGACCGGAGGATTCACAGTTTACTGCGATGCTTCAGGCAGAGGATTGGGATGTGTTTTGATACAGCATGGGAAGGTAATTTCTTATGCGTCACGTCAACTCCGTGATCATGAGAAGAATTACCCGACCCACGACTTGGAGCTAGCAGCAGTAGTGTTTGCACTTAAGTTGTGGAGGCACTACTTGTACGGAGACAGAGTGGAGATATTCACTGACCATAAGAGTCTGAAGTATGTTTTCACCCAGAAGGATCTTAATATGCGGCAGAGAAGATGGCTCGAGCTACTTGTGGACTATGATGTGGACTTGCAGTATCATCCAGGGAAGGCCAACGTCGTAGCAGATGCGTTGAGCCGGAGAGCCGAAGTTTATTTCCTGACGGCGCAACCAGAGCTATTGGCGGATCTTCAGAAGATGGGAATTGAAGTGGTTCTTCCTTCCAATGTGGCCTTGATGGCCAGCCTACAGATTTAGTCTACCATAGTTGAGAGGATCCGGACAGCACAGTTAACAGATTCCAAGATTCAGCGGCTCAGAGCAGAGTGTGAAGCAGGAAGAAGGCCAGAGTTATGTATTCATGAGGATGGTACACTTCGATACGGCACGCGTCTTTGTGTACCCAGTAGAGATATTAGACAGGAAGTCATGGCAGAGGCTCACAGTTCGCAGTACTCCATTCACCCAGGCAGCACGAAGATGTACAGAGATATTCGTCAACACTTTTGGTGGAATGGTATGAAGAGGGAGATAGCCCGGTATGTCTCTCGATGTTTGGTTTGCCAACAGGTCAAGGCTGAACATCAGAGGCCAGCTGGACTTCTTCAACCTTTACCGATCCCAGAATGGAAATGGGAGCACCTTACCATGGATTTTGTGACGGGATTACCCAGGTCTCCGGCAGGCAGAGATGCTATTTGGGTCATTGTGGACAGGCTTACCAAGGTGGCACACTTTCTTCCGTTTAGAGTTGGACAGTCGACGGCACAGCTAGCAGAGATGTATCTCAGGCAGATTGTCAGACTTCACGGAGTGCCAGTCAGCATAGTATCAGACAGGGATACGAGATTCACATCGCACTTCTGGCGCAGTCTTCATCAAAGTTTGGGGACTCGTCTCAAGTTCATCTTAGCGTATCATCCGCAGACAGATGGGCAGTCTGAGCGCACTATACAAACTCTTGAAGATATATTGCGGTCATGTACCCTTGACTTCGGTGGTTCGTGGGAGGATCACCTGTACCTGGTGGAATTCTCGTACAACAATAGTTTCCAGGCCAGTATCCAGATGGCACCCTTCGAGGCTCTGTATGGTAGGAAGTACAGATCCCCGTTAGCATGGGACGATGTCGGAGAGAGACAGATGCTCGGTCCAGAACTGATTTCTCAGACGGTTGAAGTGGTCAGGAAAGTCAGAGATCACCTCCGAGTTGCCCAGGATCGCCAGCGCCATTGGGCCGATTCTCATCGGCGTCCCTTAGAATTTGCCGTCGGCGACCATGTATTCCTTAGGATCTCGCCCACCCGCGACGTCATTCGTTTTGGCGTGCGGGGAAAGCTTAGCCCTAGGTATATAGGGCCGTTCGATATTCTGGAGCGAGTAGGCGATGTGTCCTATCGTCTCGCTCTTCCGCCGTCGCTAAGTGAGGTACATGATGTATTCCATGTATCCCAATTAAGACGGTACATCCCGGACCCGAGCCATATCCTAGATCATTCGGAATTGGTTGTTGGTACCAACCTTTCGTATGAGGAGAGGCCCGTGTCTATATTGGACCGGAGAGAAAAGACGCTCAAGAACAAGACTATTAACTTAGTCCGTGTTGCTTGGGGTCATCACTCTCTAGGTGAGTCAACGTGGGAGCGTGAGGACGACATCCGATCGCGATATCCCTACCTGTTTGACTCTAAGGTATAATGTCTTCCTTGTGCCTTACGCTTTCCCTTCCTTGCTTGTATTGTATGATTGTATGATTGAACTGCTTAGTGTAGCTTGTCCGTGCTTAGTATGGCTTGTCGTGGCAATCTCTAGCTCCTTGATTAAATTCCGAGGACGAAATTCTTTGAAGGTGGGTAGAGTTGTCACCCCCATTTCCTGTATTTCATATTTATGCTCGTATTTGATTTTTGGCACGTATTTTATTTTCTCGACTTGCGGATTTTGGTTTCTCGTAAATGGATTTTGGACCATGGCTTGGTTTTATTTTGTGAAAGTTGGTTTAGTTTGGTTCATCATGAATGGAACACCTTAACCTACACTCCTCCCTCAACACACCACAACTCCCCCTACTTTATAACACCATCTACTTTTCTCTCTCCTCTTTATTCTCTCATTTATTTCTTACAAACTTCTTCTTCTTCCTTCTTCCACACAACTCCCCAACCAATAGGCAAGTGCACCTTGCCAACAAATAAGCACCCAATTTTATTTGTCCATTTGATAGATTAGGACATGTAGATCAACATTAGAACTTGGAATTTTGTGATTTGGAGCTTTCATTCTTCTAGATCAAGGTTTTAACCATTTTCGGAAATCCTTGGTTTTGATCTATTAAACTTTGATTTTTGCTTATTTTGATGCTTCTATGTGGAAGAGAATTCAATTTTACTCAAGTTAGAACTTTGAAAATCCAGATTTGGTTTTGATTTGACAAAAATATGAAGATTTGAAGTTCTTGGTGTTTTTGGACTGCTCTCGGCCAGGAAGAACAGCCCCCCCTGCCTTGCGCTTTTTAGCGCATGGCCGATTGCGCACCCTGGCCTGTGCTCTTTAGCGTATGGCCGTTTGCGCAGTCACTTGGCCAGCGCTTTGCGCTGCGCTGGACTGTGCTGGCGCAAGCTAGCCATGCGCAATCCAGCCATGCGCAATCCAGCCATGCGCAAACCGCCCCTACGCAATTCACTCCTGCGCCATCTATCCCTGCGCACTCCACTCATGCGCAATCTGACCCTGCGCCATCCATCCCTGCGCAACCTGATCCTGCGCAATTGACCCCTGCGCACTTGGCACCCTGCGCAGTTGGTACCCTGCGCAGTTCTTCCTGCACAATTGACTCTTGCGCAGCTCTTCCATGCGCAGTACACACCCTGCGCAGACCTACTCCTGACCCCCTGCACAACCTACTTGTCTATGATAAATTTGTTATTTCTTGATCTTGGCTCTTCTATAGTCCTATTTTTTTATTTTTTTATTAGTATTTTATTAGGTATTTTACGCCCATTTTATATCCTTACGCCTTTTGGCATGAACTTGATTTTGCTTAATATGTTTGGAATAACTATTCTACACAGCATGGTATGACAAGGAACTAGTATAACATGACAGTGACCCGTAGTGGTGCACTCCTGACACGACCAACCTGACTTGATAGTGGCCCGTCGTGGTGCACCCCTGACAAGTACCCTGACATGATTTACCTTGATAACTTGATAGTGGCCCGTGGCGGCGCACTCTTGACTTGACTTGACTTGATAACTTGACTTGACTTGCCTTGACACCGAGGGTGTTCCTGCTTGCTTGTTTGCACAATCCACTTGTCTTGTCTTGCATCATGTCTAGGACGTGACTTCCTGGGTACCACGGCCAGGGACTCGCGCTAAATTGGATTAGGCTAATTATTAGATCAAACTAGAATATGGAGAATTCCCAGTCACAGGCAATCTCGTTATCTGGGCGCTTTAATGGACTTGTAGCTTGCCGACGAGTAGAGCACATTTCCAGCACACTGTCATGTGTTGCACCCTCTAAGTCACCTAAGGGTACATTTGTCTCCCGGACGATGTATCCAACTATAACTCTCAACCCGCGGAAGGATAACTGGATGGTCTGCAGGGCTTGGGACTGGAAGTTTCTCACTTGCATCTTGTTAGTAATTAGGCTTGTGATAACCCTAGTTAGTTAAAGTAGTAAGCCGTAGTATTTGCTTGGCCGATTGCGAATGGATGGTGTCCAGCCTTGTCTGAGTCTTGTCTAGCTCCAGTACCTGCTATCTCCTGAGCATGTTTGTTTTATTTATCTTAACGATAAATGAGTAGAGACAGTGAGCTATTCAGGCGAAGGGTTACAATCCCGGTCCTTGTTTGGTTTAAGGATTGTAACCTGGCTCCCGGAATGGTTCCACGTCCCTAGTCGTTTATCGCCCTGTGTACTTTACTACTTGTACTTTCCTTTATTCTTTATGTTCTGATATGCTGGCTTTTGTTCTTATTTGTGGCCTCCTTTGTGGCACTTGCTCTTTCTGGGGTTTGACCCAGCTGGTTTTGTGTGGCCAGATTTCGGAGCAGCTCCCGAGGATCTACCGAGCTTCCAGCCCAATGGTGACAACTAGACGGAACCCGGGCCAAGAGTGGGTTTTCCTTTTTGTTTCACCCACTTATATGTAAATTTATTCTTTTGAGGCGTTTAGCCGACGAGCACCTGTTAGCTCGATGCACATTTACTTACTGTCTGCCTACGGGCTGTAAACATGATTAACAAATCCTAGGGTTGATCATGTATGACTGAACTCTTGCTAGTCCCATCATTTTGTACGACTAGCTTCATGATCATCCAATATGTAATATTTGGGACGCCTTATATATATATATATTTGATGCTCTAACATCTTGTAACTCTGTTAATTGCTTGAGATAGAGACAATAGGCTTGACCTTAAGAGACTGCTGGCTTGTAGTAAACCCTCATATCTAGACAGCCGTGACCGTATAGTTGAGATGTATTCTATTTCAATATACGTAGCTGGCTGTGTCTGCCCCCGCTCTCCAGTATTCTGGTTCTGGGGCGTGACAGCCCCAGTCCCTAAATACTTAGGACTAGGTACGTATCCATGCCAGCTGCATACATACGAAGTATACTCCAATATATGAAAACTCGTATGTATACATAAGCTATAAAATGCAGTAGAACCATAAAAACTAAATCTCATCCACAATAAAAGAATTAATAGATATCAATGCTGGATTGTAATTTGTACAAAAGTTGGGCGGAGACAAAGTCCACTACTAACTATCTCAAATAAAATATATAAGAAGGAATATACGAAATAACATGACGAGCCAAGTGCAATCATCTTCGAAAGGATGGAGAAGATCACGGCCCGACTAGAACACCTGCGAAAGACAAGAGCACACACCTGGCGAGATAACCAGGTCCTCAGAGGGACGTAACAAGATACACAAAGAACATGCCATAATAAACTGAATATATAATATGTCACAAACCAAAATAAGTGACAAGACGACAACAAGGTAATCTAACCATACTATTGTGTTCATGCAGTTAAGAACAAACCTCCAACGCATGGGTATCTGGCTCAGTAGCAGTAAATCAGGCATGGTCCCATCAGGATACCAGAGACCTCAAAGCATAATATTCATCGAATGTCAGAGGCCAGCAGTATCAGTAATAGGAAAGTGCATACGGACCCATACGTTTAGGAACTGTTCTTCCCACCCAATGTCTAACTGAGTCACATCCATGTCTCATATACCTCTACTAACTGCTAAGTCTCCTAACATGCCTCTATTAGCAGTTAGCCCTAACGCATGCGCATGGGGGATCAGCACACACACAAGAACCTCTACATGCTACCCATCTCACACATCCTCGTGGTACAACAGTGTCAAGGTATATGCGATACACTACAGACGGTAGTCTCTTAACTCTAAGTCCATATGCAGTCAAAGGATAATAACAAAGTATATCTAATATCACTGAGCAGACAGTAAATCAAGAACAGTAAGAATTGGAATAACTGAACAGTGATATGTAATAAAATGAAAACTAAATATAAACAGTATAATGGCAAGGTATCTTGCTTGTGGTGCGAGAAGGGCAAATCCAAGAGTAGCAAGTGTCAGCACCAAAACTCACAAATCACAGATGACTCCAGACGCTGAAACAAACATCAAAAATGATCTCGGTGAAGAAGATATACCTAGGAAACGCCTGTCCAAAAGTCAATTTCTGGAACAGGGGCAAAATCGAAATTTCGGGTCAAAACGATGTCCGCCGTTGGACCCGCTTTGTACCGAAATGCGTGCCAGAACCTACGGTCTCTAAAGTCGTCAAACTACATGTCTACAGATTTTTTTGGACGAGACGAACCCAATGGTATGTCCAATTTTGGATTCCGGTGGGCTGTGCACAAAATCACCCGTTGAGTGGGATTGTGGGCCCGCCAAAATAGCGTCCCGACCAACGGTCTCAGAATCGGACTAAACTTGGCATACAGGACCAAAAAAATATTTTGAGTCCAATGGCGCAAGTTTCGTCTCGATTTGATGAGTGTGCACAAAGTAATTGAAAAATACCGAAAATGCCCGATACTCAAAAATGCGACGGATACGGACCAAATTCGTCGCGCACACGCAACCAATTTGACTTCCGTCAATTCTCGCACGTCCACAATTTCGATACGGACCTTTCGGTACTCATGGTTTGCGACGGGGTCGCCCGGTTTGTCGGGACGTACCTCGTACGGGGTGTTTTTCCACTTTTTGAAAATAGAATTACAGTTTTTCGGAAAAGTTTAACAACGTGTAACTTTCTACATACTAGATGAAAAGTGAATCCAAAAGATGTGTTACAATCTCGGTTAGGTTGTCTTTGACTGCCTTCAATTAGTTTTTATGAAAGTTTAATGGACAGCGAGAAAAGTGGCCGACAAGTTGGTGTTTTGAAACAGTTTTTAATATTCAGAAAAGTGGGTTTTTCTCCAACTTTGTCTCGATTTTTCGAGCAAGTTGGATGGCCATGTCAAAATTCACCTGAGGAATCTTGAAGAGGGTCAAGTCTACTTTCCAGAACATTTTACGGATCGAAAATCGGAGTTTAGAGCAGAAAGTTACGTCATCGGGAAGTAGGGTACCTTGAGTGGGAAAACTGCTCCGTGGATGACGAAGGGCTGATTTCGATGCTCCGTTCGTCGCGCACAAAGCTCCGTCGCTGGTGAAACGAATTCGTAGACGAAGAGGGTATGATCAGGCTCAATTTTCGTTTTGGAAGTCTAGAGTTTTGAGGTTTGTAGAGGGAGTTATATATATTACAAGTTGGAGGAAAACCTAATACTACTACTACTATTACTAATAACCCCTTATGTGTTCCCAATAACCCGACCCCACGTGCGTTAACTTGCTGCTGGAGTAGCAAGCATAGGATAGGGAGGGGCCCGACCCTTTAAGTGGGTTGACTTTCTTTTTCTTTTTTTTTTTCTTTTTCTTTCTTTTCTTTTTCTTTTTCTTTTTCCTTTTCCTATTCTTTTTCTTTTCTTTTCTTTTTCTTTACTAAATCTTTTCAAACTTTATAAATATATATATATATATATATATATATATATATATATATATATATATATATATATATATATATATCCATAAATACCCAAAAATCTATTTAAAATTCAAATATCATTTAAAAGTCAACTATCCAATTATTTAATATATTTGAGCATATCTATATATATATATATAAATTCAATCCTTAATAGATCAACTCAAAATAAAAATAGTATTTAAATAGGAAAACATGGTTATTAAACCTCCACAAATTTTAAATAAAAGTTTAATATTATCTACTATATATATAATGCATCTAAAATATATTTTTTTTACATATATACACAAATTTAAATTGCCATAAAAGGCAACAATAATAATACCACATTAATATCAAATAATATTAACAATAATAAAATATATATTAAATTTCACAAAATAAATTTAGTAATAATAAAATAATAAAAATTGTTCCAACGTGTGAACTTTACCACACACCCTCATCCGGGTCCAGGAACATGTACAATATTGTAAATTATTATTTAATAATAAAATACCATTAATTGTACAAATATTTAAATAATTAGAATTGTACATAAAATTCTAAAATAGTTTAGAAAATATTTTTAAGTACATAAAATATGTATACATGGCCACATTTGGTCACACTACCTGCTTACATGGGCTAAAATTGGTTCGGGCCATGTTCGGGCTGAATTGGCCAAACCGGGTCATAAAAAAATAATTAAAACCATAAAATTTATAAATTCATTTTTAAGTCTACTAAAATAATAAAAATAATTTTTTTTAAAAAATAGGGGTTTTACAAGTTGGTGGGATACCGGTTCACGATCGAGTACCGGCCGGGGCTCGAGAACAAGGCTGTTGATGCCTTGTCGCGACGGGAGGAGGTGGTGGACTTGAGGGCGCTGTCACGACCTATATGGCGGGACTGGGAGTCGATGTTGCAGGAGGCTGAGCATGTCGCAGGGTTGCAGCACATAAGGCAGCAGATAGAGAGCGGCAATGATGGTCCAGCGGGCTATACTATGGAGGGTCGCCGACTGCTGTATCAGGGGAGGATGGTGCTACCGAGGACTTCGACATTCATTCCAGTATTGTTCCAGGAGTTCCATAGCTCCGCGGCGGGAGGACACTCGGGAGTTCAGCAGACCTATCAGAGGATGGTCAGAGAGGTGTTTTGGCCAGGGATGCAGAGATGCATCGCACGACTGGTCGCCGCGTGTGACGTCTGCCAACGTCAAAAGTACATGGCTATGGAACCAGCAGGATTATTGCAGCCGCTGACTCTACCAGAGAGAGTTTGGGAGGACATCACCATGGACTTCATCGACGGGCTACCACGTTCAGAGGGGTACACGGTGATCATAATGGTGGTGGACAGGCTGAGTAAGTATGCTCACTTCATTCCTTTGAAGCATCCTTACACAGCTGTTACAGTAGCGACAGCTTTCCTGAGGGAGGTTATACGGCTACATGGGGTACCAGCTTCCATTGTCTCCGACAGGGACAAGGTATTCATGAGTCTCTTTTGGAGGGAGCTGTTTAGGGTACAGGGTACGGTCCTGAAGAGGAGTACCGCTTACCATCCCCACACTGACGGCCAGACAGAGGTCGTCAACCGCAGCATGGAGACTTATTTGCGGTGCTTCGCCCCTGATTCCCTCCGGCAGTGGCACAGATGGTTGGCATGGACAGAGTACTAGTACAACACTTCGTACCACTCAAGGGCGGGAATGACCCCTTTCAGGGTATTGTACGGACGAGACCCTCCTCCTTTAGTCCGATTTGGAGACACTCAGACACCAGTGGGGCAGGTGGAGGAGTACCGCTTTTACACTCTGAAAATATGTGTTCTCTCAGAATCTCCTCCTGTCTCTATTGATCTCCTGATGATGATATGAAAGTCTATTTGTAGATTTAACCCTTAGTGCGTAAAAACCAACAAAATCGGGTCTTTACACTAGCAACTGTCACCCACGATCTAAATCATTCTCTACGCACGTTGACACGTGTCCCATATAGAGTTTTGATCTCTACGCATGGTGACACGTGTCCCATTACTTCAACAAAGTGGGGAGAGCACGTACACACATTCCTCGAGAAGTGTGGCATGACATCCACGTGGACAAACCACGTTCTTAAGTGGTCAGGAAAGATCGGGCGTAAAAATGACCAAAAACACACTTCTAGCGTAAAGTGGCAAACTGGATGTAAAATAGTCCAAATAAACTTTCCAGCGTAAAGTGGCTAGAAAAATAGCCTTGAGCGTAAAAGTAGCCCAAATAGACTTTACGCCCACAATAGCCTTGAGCGTAAAAGCTCGAATAACTATTGTGCGTAAAAGAAGCAGTTTTATTGAGCGTCAAATAGCCCTATTTGCACACTATACGATGAGCATTGGGTTTGGTGTAAATTCAATCTTCTCGACTTCTGTGCTACACGTTGTCAGAAAAAATCATTTTGTCAGATCAAATCTCTGGCATTAAATACGGCCTGACAGTCTGTCCCCAGCGTAAAGTTGGAGTATAACTCTCGCGTAAAGAGTAGCTAGCGTAGAAAAAAGCTAGCGTAAAATGTTGCTCGAGTAGAGAATAGCTAGCGTAAAGTTCTCAACTTCTTTGACTAAGTCTATGAAGCACTTTTTACGCTCCTACAAGACCCCCTTCAAAGTTTTCAAATCATTTTCAAAAATTTGAAATACTTTGAACAGAAGCGTAAAATTTGGGATTTCAACAATCAACGTAGAATTCGGGATATCCAACGGTCATCCGCGTAAAAGTTGGGATATCCAACAGTCAGCATAAAAGTCGTGGAGAATAAATTTCTTCCTTCAACTTCGTCTTCAAATTGAACGTCGAAACAGTCGGCTGGAACTTCTGGCCTCGTGCAGAAAAAATTACAACCATAGGAATAATTCAAGACTGTTCGGGTATCTGCCACTGTCGCGGCAATCCATGTAGCTTTGCTAAATTTTTGGAGGAAGACCTCCGCATCATCTCCCGGGCCTGGTGGCAACAAGCTGCAGTTGTGGTGCAACAGCCAGCCCATCAAGTAGGTGTAGGGCATTTCTACCCTGGAGAATACATTCCGGTGAGGGGCATTATTAATTAGTTCCTCACCGAAAGTTCTCAAACCTGCGTTGATGCGGCACACCATTGCCGACAGTAGGTTGATTCTGGTTTTAAACACCAAACGTACTGCTGGCCATAGCACGTTCCGGTGGATCCTATCAACTGTAACGATCCCCGGTATAACCCATCTCCTCAACCATAGAGAAAGGAAGCCTGCCAGCAAGGCCTTTCTGGAGATCTTCTGGCTACCATATCGGAGGAAGCTTAAGACTTCGGTTCCAGCCGAGAATTCCCCAGTCTTGGTTGACAGATATTTATTCGAAAATATGTAGCTGATCATCATATCCCGTATTTTATCAGCAGGGATAGTCGAACCGGTGTTGATAGTTGGGGCTTTGTTCTCCTGGAATCTCTCTTTATCATCCTTAGATATCTTATCCTTATGGAAGAAGAGATATATTATCCATTTGTTGATGTATGCCAAATGAGATCCACTCTCGTGCATAGTAGTGCATATCATATAATGGCACATCAATTCTTCATATACGGTTTTTCTTCTTTATTTCAGCAAGTTCCCGGTTGGAGGGAACGTATTCTTCGTATGGGGCTTCCCCCATTGGCAGCTTCGAGATAAATTGTATCTCATGGAGTGCGAGACCCATTTTGCCTTTTGGGATCGCAAAAGTTCCAGTTGAACTTATATATATCTCCACCAAGGCCAGGAACAAGTTATTGTTCGATGGTATACCTTGACTGGTGGAGGCCACTGCTTCATATAAGCCAATATCTTTCAGCTCCGTCTGGAAGTTCTTCATGATCCAAACACTAATTTGGATCCAATTCTGGTTAAATGGAGTCAACCATCCCGGTAGCCTAGGGTTTGTCTGGGGATATAGTACCGCAACCCTTATAAATTTAACTGCACCAGTTGGATTAAAGCCAAATCTTCGTTCGGAGTAAATCCTGGCAAGAGACCAGAGAAAGGAACGACGCCGCCATTGGGAACACTGACATGATACCCCATATCAGTGGCATGATCCCTCTTGAATATGATTCTACCTGGTCTTCCGTGACTACTGGGATTCAGATTCCACAGCATCTGTCGGGGATGGGTGGCATGGATGAATGTGGATAGGGGATAATCTCTATCCATGTCAGGAAGATACATTGTTCTATCTCCAGACTTGAACACCCAAGACTCCTTCTTGGGGTGTGTTTGCGACTTACAGTCTATTGCATCCCCAAATAAGAAAGCTGATTTTACAAATTGTTGGCCGTCCAGCGAGGTCAACAGTTCTCCGTTAATCATGAATAGCAGCATTCTATCCCCTTGGGCAGCTATCAACTGTGCTCTCTCTACAGGGTACTCTAGATTCGATTGGGGAAACTCCACATGAGAAAGATTCTCCAAATAATTCGAGCCCACCATTCCCACTGATGAGCCAAATACTTCGGCAAGTGGGTGAATCTGCAAATCCACTACCAAAAGAAAAAGAAAAATCAAGTTAGTGAAAATCTAATTTGAAATTTTACGCAGATAAATTAGTCTAAGTCTTTACACATAAAGGTTAAGACTTTGACTATTGAAGTTGATAAAAGTTTTTAAAAAGTATAAAAGGTCTTTTGTTTTACACAAAGTCTTTTACTTGTTTAAATTTTACGCTGTCACATGTTGATGTGAGCGTATTTCAGTTTTTACGCTGTCACATGTTGATGCGAGAGTATTTTAAATTTTACGCTGTCACATGTTGATGTGAGCATATCGTGAATTTTACACTGACATGTGTTGACATGAGCGTATTTTGAATTTTATGCTGTCACGTGTTGATGTGAGCGTATTGTGAATTTTACGCTGACATGTGTTGACATGAGCGTATTTTGGATTTTACGCTGTCACATGTTGATGTGAACGTATTTCAGTTTTTACGCTGTCACATGTTGATGCGAGCGTATTATGAATTTACGCTGTCACATGTTGATGTAAGCGTATTGTGAATTTTACGCTGACATGTGTTGACATGAGCGTATTTTGGATTTTACGCTGTCACATGTTGATGTGAGCGTATTATGAATTTTACGCAGACACGTGTTGACATGAGCGTATTTTAAATTTTACGCTAGCATGTGGAGACATGAGCGTATTTTAGATTTTACGCTGACACGTATAGACGTGGGCGTATTTTTCTTAAATGTTACGCTGACACGTATAAACGTGGGCGTATTTTGTTATTTCAGTTTTACGCTGATATGTATGACGTGGGCGTGAAAACTGAAAGTTTGGATTTCTTCTTCTTCTCCGGCGAACTCGTAGCCGAGATAAAGTAGGGCTTTCTACCCTTCATTGCTGGAGCTACGGCGGGGTTACTTTGTCGGGGTGTCGTAGATGATTCGATGGAAGTTTTCGTACGGTCGGCCGATGATGAACCAACGGGCTTCTTGCCCTTGCTGCCGACGGCGGATTTCTTGGGAGCCATCGGATCGAAAGCAGAAGAATGAAAGAGGCAGAGGAGGAAGAAATTTCGAGATTACAGAAGACAAGTAAAGTTTTATCTCTCCTCAAAGAAATCTATTTATAGGGAATTTGAATAGGTTCAAATTCCCGACTTTTACGCTGACTATTAGATATCCCAACTTTTACGCGGATGACCGTTGGATATCCCGAATTCTACGCTGATTGTTGAAATCCCAAATTTTACGCTTCTGTTCAAAGTATTTCAAATTTTTGAAAATGATTTGAAAACTTTGAAGGGGGTCGTGTAGGAGCGTAAAAAGTGCTTCATAGACTTAGTCAAAGTAGTTGAGAACTTTACGCTAGCTATTCTCTACTTGAGCAACATTTTACGCTAGCTTTTCTCTACGCTAGCTACTCCTTACGCGAGAGTTATACTCCAACTTTACGCTGGGGACAGACTGTCAGGCCGCATTTAATGCCAGAGATTTGATCTGACAGAATGATTTTTTCTGACAGCGTGCAGCACAGAAGTCGAGAAGAGCAGCTGGCTTGTGCTTGTGCTTGTGCTTCAGATGCGACGAAAGGTTCACTCCCGGTCATCGATGTACGAGCAAGTTGCTGCAGATCGTGATCTTGCCCGACGAGGAGGAGGATCCGACGGAGAAAGAGGCCGCTATAGCAGCAGATGCTGGAGAGGAGCATGATTATATGCACATGGATATTGCGGAGGTGACCCTCAACTCCGTGGTAGGGTTCACTCCGAACGACACCATGAAGTTGGCGGCAACGTTGGGAGAGCAGACTGTGACGCTGCTGATCGACAATGGGGCAACCCACAACTTCAATCTCTCAGAGACTGGTCGAGCGGCTTGGCCTAGAGTTGAGTACGGCGGAGAAGTTTACGGTGTTGCTGGGCACCGGGAAGATGGAGAAAAGGGGGTGTCTCTCTCACTGCAGGGATATCAGCTGGCGGAGGACTTCTTACCATTGGAGCTGGGCAACGTCGACATCATATTGGGGGTCCAGTGGCTGAAGAAGCTCGGGGAGATGAAGGTGAACTGGAAGCTTCTACGGATGGAGTTCCTGGAGGGAGACGAGACGGTGGTGCTGAGGGGGGACCCGACTCTCTGTTTCTCAGTAGTGGCCCTCAAGGCCATTACGCGAGCATTGCGGACGGGAGGAGAGGGGTACCTAGTAGAGTTCAGGGGTTTTCGGTTGAGGGTGAGACACAGGAGGAGACCCCGGTGGAGGTGAAGGCGGTGTTGGAGCAGTACTCTGAGGTATTCCAGAGCCCGCAAGGGCTACCTCCGATCAGAGGGCATAAGCACGCGATAGTACTACGTGGAGAGGGAGCACCGGTGAGCGTGCGTCCCTACAGGTATCCGCATCTGCAGAAGGACGAGATAGAGCAGATGGTGCGGGAGATGCTGCAGGGTGATCCAACTAAGTGTGAGTCCTTTTTTATCATCGGTGCTTTTGGTGAAAAAGAAGGACGGGAGTTGGAGATTCTGCGTCGATTATCGGGCGCTGAACAAGGAGACGGTCACTGACAAGTTTCCTATTCCGGTGATCGACGAGCTGCTAGACGAGCTGCATGGGACGGCGGTCTTTTCGAAGATCGACCTCAGGGTGGGGTACTACCAGATCCGGATGCGGCCAGAGGACGTGCCAAAGACTGCCTTCCGGACCCACGAAGGACACTACGAGTTTTTGGTCATGCCTTTTGGCCTGACCAATGCTCCGTCGACCTTCCAGGCCTTAATGAACAAGGTATTCCAGCCTTACCTTCAGAGGTTCATCCTGGTCTTTTTCGACGACATCCTCGTCTACAGCAGGAGCATGGGGGAGCACATGGACCACTTGGAGGTGGTGTTTAGGGAGCTGATGGCGTATCAGCTATACGCCAACTGAAAGAAGTGCAGTTTCGGTTTGGTGGAGTATCTGGGGCACGTGGTGTCAGCGGAGGGGGTGTCGGCGGACAGGACGAAGATAGCGGCTATGCTGGATTGGCCGGTGCCCACTACACTACGAGCACTGCGAGGCTTCTTGGGATTGACGGTCTACTACAGAAAGTTCGTCAAGGGATACGGCACTATCGCATGGGCCCTCACGGAGCAGCTAAAGAAGGACGGGTTCCACTGGGGGAGGAAGCCACCAAGGCCTTTGAGGCCTTGAAGGTGGCTATGACGACGGCACCGGTGCTGGCCTTACCCGATTTCAGCAAGGCGTTCGTGGTAGAGACGAACGCGTCAGGGTATGGCCTCGGGACGGTACTCATGCAGGAGGGGAAGAGAAAATGCTTATCTCATGGGAGAACAACTTTAATCAAATCCACTTTGGCTCTCTCCCTACCTATTTTCTCTCTGCATACATTATACCAAAATCAGTGTCAAACACTCTGTCCAAACATCAACGAAACTTCTGGTGGGACTCTCATGATAAAAGGAAGATTCATTTCTCAGCTTGGTCTCGATTCACTCAACCAAAATATCAAGGTGGACTTGGAATTCGGGATCCATATATTGCAAATCTCTTACTGGTTCTCAAAGTTGAATGGAAGTTTCTTTCTCAACAGGATTCAGTTTGGGCTTCTCTTCTTATCAGTAAATATTTGACATCGGCCTCCTTCTCGACAGCAGTGCCATAATCCTCATGTATCTGGTCTAGTATCCTACATAGCAGAATGTATCTTATTGGTAATATCATTTGGTCTGTGGGAGACGGTTCAGCAATTAATATATGGGATGACCCATGGGTTCCATCTCTACCGAATTTCAGGGTGCATGGCTTTAGGTTCAGCAATCAATGGGTAAATAAGATCAGTGATCTGATTAATACTCATCACTTATCATGGAAGGTCAACCTCGTACATCCTCTTTCCTCCTATTGAAGCTAATGCAATTCTAAAGATTCCATTATCTGCTAATTGTTCATGTGATAAACTTATGTGGATACATACAGTTGATGGCTTTTTTACATCCAAATCAGCTTACAGAGTAATACATGAGAAGTTATTCCCTAATTCTATCAGCTGCAATGATGAGGATTTCAAAGAATGGAAGAGACTCTGGTCTCTAATACATATCAGCCAAAGGTGGTGCTTTTTGCCTGGCGTGCCATTACAAACTCCCTCCCTACTCAAGCCAATATCAATCTTCGAATCATCCACATTGATGCCTGTCACGACCCGCACCCACTGTGAGGGTACGAGAACGTAACAACGCCCAGCCTACGCCGCAGTGTCGGCGGTAGAACGCTGTCCTAGGTCACAACATCTAACAATATATATCTAAATAGTTTATACTCCCCGAATGGGGGTGACATAGCAGTAAAACTCAATCACAACTAAGGAAGAGATAGCACGATATGAAATAGAACTCAAGGAAATAAATAGATGAAAAGTAGTCTAAGATAATCCAGCAATATCCAGAAGTACATGGTCTCAGATACAGAATGAAAGAATATATACAACTCTGAACTCCAAATAAAGTCTAGCTAAACATGTCTCAAGACTGCATAAAGTAAGATAAGCCTAACTAATCTAGTCTAGGCAATCGGGGTGATATCCTCAGCTAGAGCTGGGTCCTCCTGAGGGTCCAGCTCGCAGGTGTCATCTAAGGCTGCCCCGTAGTAAGTGTCCAGGCAAGCCTCCTCCTCGTCCTCTGTAATATTTTCAACAGGTCCAGTCAGGATAGGAGCGAGTACAGTACATCTCAACAGTTATAGCAGGTTAGAAGATATAATTATGCAGTAAAGTAAAATACAAGTACTGAAAGAAGTGCAGTATGTAAACAGAGAGAAGAAGCTGTAATAGAAATATCTAATATACATAGAGAACTATCATGTGACTAGTGAGTCAGAGTACAACATAGACATGTAAATGGCATAGGAGATTCTGATAAGACACTATGGAAGAGATTCTGATAAGATACTACTTGGGTATTATTCACATGTCCATTTCTACTCCTCCGTCCCCCAATCAATACACAAGGATCCAGCCAGGTTATATTATGATTCCATGCAAGGCCCCGAAGGGTGATACATGGATGCCCATAAATGGGTGATTCTAGGAGATTCTAGGATACCCAGTGAATGGGAAAGAGATTCTAGGAGACTCTGTGATCATAAGAGTATATGTCGCAAGTGATCAAAGAACCAGTGAAGCATAGTGATACGCCATGTAAGTAACGCACAGAACATGAAGTACCCGATGCTCCCTAAGGATAACATCTCAAGAAGGGATCCATATAGTACCAATCCGTGTGACCATCGTGACAGTACAAGTAAAGTAATCTACTGCAGGAAATAGTTCTAAGCAGGATATGAAATGATCAGAGAATGTACTCGCCTGTATCTGAGTGTTCAATATGAAACGTACTGTCCGAGGAGTGGTGTCTGGCTCCTAATCAGAACAGCACAAGTCACAACAAGTCTAAAATGGTAAAATAAAGTTCTACTATGCATTCTACATGATTCTAGGTCAATCTAGGCCAAAGTCAACTCTTGGTCAACTCTGGTCAACCCTAGAAGTCAAACTAGGTCAACCAAGTCTAAACTAGGCTATACTAAGTCTAATAATGTTGTACAAGCCCTATCTAGGCTCACCAAGCTATACCAAACTACCTAGGCCTATTCTCAACACAAGTATATACATTACCTATATATAGTAAATACCCAAGTTATATGGCATATACATGTACTTGTATAACCCATACCCCCATATGGGTACTATCATATGGCATCCCCATACACATATATATATATATAAAACACACACTCATACATATATAGGAACATGCATATATCACAATGCATATGTTAACTTATATATATAATACAATTGCATTATATATAGACACATATATTAGAGGGTTCATTAATGTACTCTACAATAGGTAGGCATATAGAGAAGGCATGAGTAACTGTATGTGTGTGAAGAGAGTGTACTGTGCTGTGCAGAACAGCAAGGGACAGACCCATTCTTAGTTAAAACATCAGAACTCAGTTCAACCCAATTACCCTTCCCCCAGGTTTGTGACTTGTGGACCAAGTATTTCAGGATAAGGGAATGAATCTGGAACATAGGAACAGTGGCATTACATTAACCCAAAACAGTGTGAATAACAGTGTCAAAACAGTGTCATGTGTGTGTGTTTGGTGTTAAATCTCTGGAACATAGTGTGGCAGGAATAGCATAGTGTTTTCTCAGATTGGTATGTGTGTGTGAGCAGTAAGAGAGTGCAAAACAGTGTGTATGTGTGTACAAGAGAAGAAAAACTGTGTGTAAGAGTGATGAGGTAGTGAAATGTGTGTGTATTCATGAGAGGAAAAGTGTGTGAGTGACAGGTGAACACTAGATAGCAATGTGTGAACAGGAGGAGAGAGTGAAGGACTGTGTGTGCAGTGAGCAACATTGAAACTCAGATTTTATCCATATGGGAAACACCAAAATCAGCTACACACATTTGCAATATCCTAACATTTCACCTAAACTAGATTTTATCCATATTCTCAGATTTTCTGAGAATGTAGATTCAGTTCTGGTTCAACTTTCCCCATCCCATTTGAACTCAAATCAATGCCAATTCACCCAAAATTCAACAATCTGATAGATCAATATAGATTAACAAAATTAGGAAGTAAAACATGTGGAGAATTGCATTCATATAGGTTAAAATCATTGACAAAGTTAACCAAAAAAATGGAAATAACTGACATGTTCGTATCAGTCCCAATTTGGGTATTGAAGGAAACATTTAGAAAAGTTAATTAAAATAAACTAATATTGGTTGGTAAATGAAACAACCCTTGTGCACAAACCCCCACACTCCATTTCATGTCACCCAAAGCCTGACACGGCGTGTCCAATACACAGAACTCAAAAACACATACACAGTGCACTGTCAGTGCACTGTCTCGTGCACACGTGCACTTGTGTCGTGTGCACGACACAAGACACGAGGGAGTCTCGTGGTCACCCACATAGGTAGCCCACCTATAGGGCTACCTCATAGGCCCATTGGCCAGTGTCCACAACGTGTCAGTGTCGGACACGAGGCCCGTATCAGTGGCAAAAATCAACAGTGCACAGTGCAGTGTAAAATCGGCGCGGGTAGGATTTCTTCCAATCCGCTCGATAAGATGAGCTGAAAATTGGTCTGTGTCATGTCAGTCACGTGTCCTAAGTGTCACCAAAATTTCATCCTAAATAGTGTGTGTCGTGTCCGCTACAGACCCCGATAGGCAGGGGAGCACTGTAGCACGCGCGCGAGCGTGTGCACGCGCGTGTCCACTCCACGAAACCGACACAAAGCGACACGAACACTACCACATACAAACAGAAATCAATAAGCAAGATTAAAACTAATATTCCTATTCAAAAATAAATGAAAATAACACCAACAGCCCCTTTGTGGCATTTTCATAAACACCAGTGTAGGGACACAGACACGTGTCCAAAACGGACACAAAACCCATGACATCCGACACGAATCCTATCCAGACTTTAGGGGACCCTTAGGGCTTCCTATTGATGAAGATAAAATAAAAATCCATGGAGAAATGGGGAGATTACCTATTCTTGAACTATGGGTGAAAAAGCCCCAAATAGAAAGATTTTCTCAACCACCAAAATCTCATAAATTGTTTCCTTCCTGCAAACAATCAATACCAACAGCAAAAACATTGATATTAGGATCTAATGCAACTAGTTTGGGGGAAAAAGGACCTAAAATGGATTTATAATGAATTTCTAAAGATAGGAACTCACCTCTTTCTTCTTGAAATAATTTTCCTAGGGAAAGGAGGCTAGCCCTAGAATTTAGGAGGGGTTTTATAGTGGGGGAATCCCTAGGTTAGGGTTTTAACTAGGTTAGCTAGTCCTATTAGGTTAAGTCACAAAATGACTTGTGAAATCACAAGCCATTTCTCAAACCATTTAATTCCTAATTCCTTAAGTCAATTTCTAATGAATCAAACCCACTAACTTAAGTCATGCTAGGTTAGACTAGAGTCACTTGACCTAACCAAGTCCAACTAACTAGGGTTAGCTCCTAGGTTGGTCTACATGGGTCCAAACTAGCCAAAATCAATCTAGTCCAAACAATTCCAAAATAATTCCTAAAAATTCCCATAAATTCTAATTAATTCTAATAAATTTAAAATACCCCAAAAATGACAAAAATACCCTCACACTAGAAATGTGGTAGTGACAATGCTATCTGCCCGCTGTGTAAGAAGTCTCCTGAAACAACTAACCATTTATTATTTCTTTGTCCTATCACAGGTAAATCTTGGGATCAATGCTGGGATAGCAAATATGATTCATGATGGTTCTTCTGTTTTCAATCATCACTTCTGTCTTGAAGAATGGTGATCCATCCTTAGTCTCATCTCTATTCTACCAAATGTGGAGTATCTGGAAGTCGAGAAACAAAGTTATTTTCAATCAGCTACCAATTACCGCAATCCAGATTTATGAAGATGCAACACGGTTAAAGGAGAGGACAGAGTCTTTTAGATATGTTCTTTCTTTTCCCTCCCTTCATCACTCAGGCCTCAACAAGCTTTCAATTGGCAGCCCCCACTTCATCAAAACTGGAAGATTAACTTCGATGGTTCTTATTTGGATGAGAAGATGGTTGCGGGTGTGGTTCTTCGCAATTCGAATGGAGAATTCATGGGCACTGTCAAAAACAGAATATGGTGGTTCACCCTTAGAAGCTGAAGCTATGGGTGTTCGTCTGGCTCTTAAAGTTTGTGGTATGAAGAATCTCCAAAATGTGATCGTTGAAGGTGACTATAAGCCACTAATAGATGCAATCAACATCCCGGCCTCCCTTCCACTCTGGCGTGCTCGCCACACTATTGCAGACGCAAGGATGGTCTCAAATTATGCTTCTTTTATTTTTTCTCATATGTACACAGGTCTGCGAACCAGTGTGCACACTCGTTCCACTGCTGCTATGTCTTTCCCTTCCAGTAACTCTATGTCTCTGTTTGAAGAGATTCTTGTATGCTTCCTCATATCCTACATGATATGAGTTTTATTTCTCATTAAGTTTATGAAGCAAGTTTGATTTCAAAAAAAAACAGCCTTCTGTATGACAGGTGGGCCTCCTATATATATTTGTTTACACGGTTACCAAAAAATAGGGGCGTAGGCCCACCTGTCATACAGAAGGCTGTTTAATACAGCCTTCTGTATCCAAGCTTTTTTCCCTCTTCAAATAGCATGCATGCATGTTATGAGCTTCATTAATGATTTGACGGATGTTTGGTGGTTCTGGCCGAAGACACACGCGCAACGAGCTTTCGCCTAACTGGAAGGCAGTATGGGATGTGGGCTCCTTCAACCAGTCGATGAGGATGGTGTCGACACACACGTTAATTTTCATTCATTTGCCCACATTGACATGCACGTTTATGACGGAACCCTCTGAGATCTTATAATAAGCTAGTAGTTTGTAATTATCCTTCAGATCAGTAGGACATGAGATGAAATACAAGATGGAATCCATCATATATACAAATGAGATTAGAAACGTTGGATAGTAAAGCATGTGCAGCTAGAGTATGAGCACATATATTGGCATTCCTGTTGATGTAAGCAAAAGAAGATTAGAGGCTGATCTTTTTGCCATTCTTGCATCTTCAATGAAATGACAAGCACGCCATAGAAGAAAAGTGTCGAAGGTGTTGATGGAGTCGATTAGGGGCTTGCAATCTCCTTCGATAATAACATCTTGTAATTGTTTTCTGCTACAAATATCCAGGGAGAGACGAATTTCCAAGGCTTCGGCTTCAATTGGTGAGCCACCAACATCAGCTATCGAAAGAGCAAACAGGAAATTTCCATGACCATCTCGAAGTACAGCACCTGCCGACATCTTTCCCTCCAAAAATGCACCATCAAAATTTTTAATACATTGCCAGTAGGAGGGATCCAGCAGACATTGGTGTGAAGACTGGATGTTGATTGCATAGTTGTTGAGTAGCCTTTGTTCGTTGCCTCTGTTTTTTCCATGTTGACAGCATCTTCAAAAATTCTTCTTCCACCAATAGCTTGCTTTTCGAATATGAATTTATCTTGGCCTTCCAAATATGCCACAATATGTAGAAACTCATTGCGGTTTTGTCCATATCACCTTCTTTCAGCAAAGAAGTAGTGAATGAAGTTATCGAAAAATCAACATTTAAGGTGGAGTTAATTGCTGGATAATGACTCCATGAAGTACCTGTTATTGGACAATATATGATATACTTTCAGTTTCAAGCTCAATAAATTAAGAGATACGTAGTAACAAGATAAATGTAACCAATTTCTAAAGATGAAGAGAAATTGTACCTCTTCCTAATCAGCATGATTGGCTTCCCCCTCCCTTGAAAATTAAAATTTAAGATATGGCAAGTGGTAGAAAGAAATTTTAAAGACCATATGTGGACATCCATGGGTGTTTTGTACGCCATTTTTTTATTCTAGGAAATATTTAGGATGGAAGCCTATTCTCATGTCTGGTTATAAAAATTTATAGTCCGGAATTAGGGATACCAGTAAACAATTTTCCCATAAATATGGTAATCTATATCTTAAGAATATGTGAGGTTCTTTGTTTCTTTTTCATTTATTAATTATTATTTTTTCAAATTTTTGTCCTTTTTCAATTTTTCAGAATGTTTTTTCTTTTCATTTTTACGAATGAGTTGTTTAGTGGGTATTTTTAGGTTTTTCAATTTTTAAAGATTTTTTCCAGTTTTTTGTTCTTTTTCATTTCTTTATCTTTTTCATATCTTTTTCATTTAATTTTTTTTTGTATCCTATTTTCGTTTTGAATCCCTTTTAATTTTTCGGAAATATTTTTGTATTCACCAAAAATGATAATATAATTTTTCATGATATTTAATTCCAAAAAATTCGATTCACGAGATTTCTAGTTATATAGTATTACGCATACCAAATATCCCTTGATGTCTTTTTATCACATGAAATTCTCTTCTGAAGTGTGTGGCTTTTGCTGGAAATAATTTTAGAATATGGCATAAGGTGGATTATAAAACCATAGTTACCTAAAGGCCTCGTTTGGTTCGCGGAATGGAAGGGAAAGGAAATCTATTCCTTGGCATTTTCTTTCCTTTGAAAAATTACAATTCTCATTGATTTTCCTTTCCGATGTTTGGAAATGCCAAAGAATTTGAAAAGGAAAGTGAATACTTCAATGTGGGAAAGTGATTCCTTGCTTGGATTGATGGAATCACTTTCCCTCCTAATTTTTCTTCTAGTGGGAATCACTTTTCTTTTCTCCTCAATTCCTTTGGCACCCAAATATAGAAAAGTAATCACTTTCTTTTCCAATCTGATGATTCCGTGAACCAAACAAGGCCAAAATGTATATCCCAGATAAAGGGGTATGCTACCCTTCTTTATTTTTGTTTTTTGTGGATAGGCTTATTTGGTTCACCCACTCTTTACAGTACGTTTCTTAATTCTACTTGGCTTGAGGCATAGTCATGACATTAGACAATGAAAAAGGCCAATGCTCGAATGACATAAAATGTTAAAAGACTATTACCAATTTGTCAAAAATATGCTCTTTTTTATACTAATAATGTCCTTTAAAAAATTTAGTGGGCATCACAACTTCAAATATATAAAATTTGTTTAGGCTTCTTCTTCTTGTTTTATGTTCTTTTGCATAGTTTCGTAGTAGATAATCCTATATGGGACTATTTCTAAAGTTTCAAATTCCATTGATGGAATTTCATAGTGCTACCAAAATAACTCGAATTAATGACAAGAGCTATTAAACCTCCATTGATTACTATTGTATTTTTATTAGTTCTTATCTCATTTAAAACCTCCAATCTAAACATGAGTGTTATTAAATACACTGCACTTAACTCTTCCTTCAATACAAATAAAATTTTATGTATCGACTCTCTCCCCTTCACTTGACTTGACTTAACTCTACTTTTTTTTTCTCCTAGTTCAAGCAAAACCTAATACTACGTTTGGGAACTTTGTGAGAGAAGAAAAAGAAAATTTGAAGGAAAGAAAATGGAGGGAAAGAAAAATTAATTCTACCTTTCATTGTTTGTATAACAAAAAAGTAAAAAAAAAAGAAAAGTAAAAAATTATTATTACTTGTTTGTTTGTAGCTGAGACGACCGTGAATATACGAGAATCTGATGGTACCTTCTATCCTCCATCAATATTTCAAATATGTGGATAGTAGATGCGTTGCAATCAAAGAACCAAATATTCGTTATCCCATATTTTCATTTATCCCATAAATGGGACAGTAATAAGATAAGGTAGATGCATGGACTAACATCATCATAAGCGACACATATCTATTACATAGAAACTACAAAATTCACATTTACCCACAGCATTTGCGGAGCACAGACGAGCGCACGAGCAATTTTCGTGTCAAATCAGTATTCTCCCAAAATATAGTAAACTCAACCGTTACTATATAACAGGAAGGACTCAATTTTCTTAGAAGAAGCTACGATTGCCTTATTGTCTAATAAAATGCGGAGGTTGACATCTAATGAGCCAAAGTTTGACGGCAGGAGGACACAGTGCATGCATAGCATAAAGTCAAACTCGCTGACAAACAGAAGTAGGGGTGAGCATTATTCGGTTTTGGACTGAAAATCGAACCGAACCGAATAAGAAAATTTAGTATTAATATATATATATATATATATAATATATATATATATATATATATATATAATATATATATATACTAAATATATCAGGTATATTTAGTTATTATATTAACAAAAAAAAGTACAAATAAACCCAAAATCGAATAAACCGAATAAACCGAAAATCGAACCGATTTAATTCGGTTCGGTTCGGTTATTGACCAATTCGGTTCGGTTTCAGTTTTGCTTATTCGGTTTCGGTCTAATTCGATTTTCGGTTTTCAATTTTTCGGTTCGGTTGGAAACGAATAAACCGAATGCTCACCCTAAACAGAAGCCACCCTGCTGAATTTAACATAATGGCACCTGGACTTCGTTCGTTAACCAATAGTGACCGTCTTCGTTGGCTCTTTTTATCTCCTGCCCATTTGACAACAATACTTGAACTGAGTGAGACGAAATTCCTTGACAAAGTTTTTGACCCGAAATATCCAAAGGCCGAGTTTCTGTACCGTCCAGCTCGCCGACCCGGCCCAATATCCTCCCTCAAACAAAGTTCCAAATCCAATGGGTTATGTTAACTTGCTGAGCCTACTACGTTCCAAGTTGCCAAAATAATTGAGAGTTCATTGGAGGAATTATTTCATTTTGATACATTTTACTTAGATTAGGATTCATTTAGGTAGTTATCAAGTTGCTGTTTCTATATACTATGTCAAAATTAATACTTATAGTCTCATTACTTTAAATATCGATTATGAATGTCTCTCTTAAAATTGATCTTGGCGCTTTTTTCATCGTCCGCATAGTTGTTAGCACATGTTATCGACATCATTGAGAGCTCCCCGAGTACGTGGGCCCCGCATAAAAGATTTCGGTGCTGGAGGCATTGGAGTACAAAGATGAAGACTCTGATCAGGAGGTATTATATGCATAGGAGAGTTCGAGATCGGATACCAGTACTGGATTCTGCCAGAGTATATGCATTAGTTCCACGCGGCTTGTATCGACTCGTGGCTGACGTCGGCGACGACCTGTCCTACGTGCAGGACTACTGTAGTTCCGAAGAGTTTGGAGATCGTGAAGATCAGTGAGATGTTCGAAATAACTTATATTTTTATTTTTAGTTGATTTTATTATTAGGGAAGAACAACAATTGTACTGCGTACATCAAAGAATTTTTGTGCCCCAACACACTAGTATAACGTGGCTTGGAAACGACTCAAATTAAACCGTCTAAGCATTATGTACAACTAGTATTGTGCACGTGCAAAAAAAATGTTAAAAATGAATAAATATAAATTTATTATAAAAAATGCCCTAGTATTTGAACTCAAGCAATCAAGAAAATATCACCTACCTAAACCCTTTGAGTTAAACCATATTAGATATTTAAATACTTAGTTATATTTTTAAATAATCAGTGGAGTAGTTATTTAGTTATTTATTATATTATTATTATTATTATTTATTATTATTATTATTATTTATTTATTTAAATGGTTGATGATATGTGTCATCCCCAATCCTGGAATACGTATTTTAATACGTAAACCCATAAATTGTATTTACCTTGAATTTATACGATGTTTATTATGCAGTATTTCTTCATGCATTTCCCAAAAATATTCGACAAAATATATTTCCTAATTTATTTTCTGCATTGGGCCTACAGTTTTGGCTCATTTGGGTAACCTATTCTTGGTTCACCCATGGTTCATCATGAACCCTTTGGTTCATCATGAACCCATGGGTTCAAGATTCTATATAATAACTCATCTCCTTCTCTCTCCTCTCATTTACTTCTTCTCATTTACTTCCTCCACCAACCAAGGCAAGTACCAACTTGCTCAAGAGAAGGATCCATAATTTTGTTAATGATCTTACAAAACTATTTGCCAAAATATGTTCTTCTCTTCAATCTATACTAGTTTAGAACTTGGAAATTTCTATTTGAAGCTTTGATTTTTGTAGATCTAAGTTTTAATCATTTTCGGATTTCCTTAGTTTTGATCTATTTTCGTTGAAGTTTTGTGGGTTTTGATGCTTCCAGGTGGAAGAGAATTCCATTTCACCCAAGTTGGAACTTTGGAAATCCGGATTTGGAGTTCGGATGACCAAGTTATGTTGTTTTGAAGTTTTGGGTTTGCCATAGTGTTCTTGCTGTTTGGAGAAGACAGTGAGCAGTGTGCAGAGCTTCTTAGCTCACGCACACTGAGCTACGCGCGCTCTTTAGCGCTGCGTACGCTGACTTAGGTACGTTTCCTGTTGGAAGCGTGTCTCCCGTAGCGTGCGTGACTTTTCACCTACGCTGCTCCCTGTAGCGTGCGTGACTTTTCACCTACGCTGTTTCCTTGAGCGTGCGTGACTTTTCACCTACGTGCTCCCTGTAGCGTGCATGACTTTTCACGCTGCTCTTTCCCTTGAGCCTGCATGACTTTTCACACAGCTCTTCCCTTGAGTCTGCGTGACTTTTCAGCAGCACTCCCTTGAGCTTGTGACTTTTCACGCTGCTCTTTCCCTTGAGCCTGTGACTTTTCACACAGCTCTTCCCTTGAGTCTGTGTGACTTTTCACGCAGCACTCTCCCTTGAGCTTGCGTGACTTTTCACGCTGCTCTTTCCCTTGAGCCTGCGTGACTTTCATGCAGCTCTTCCTTGAGCCTGTGTGACTTTTACGCACGCTGCCTTGTGTAAGCTTGCGTGACTTTTCACCCACGTTGCTTGTTGTGCGTATGCTTTTGATATTTATTAGATATATGCCCATTTTATATCCTACGCCTTTTCTCCGAGCATGATATGAGCACTGATGTGACCCCGGAGAACAAAGTGTTCCTACCTGATACATGTACCTGAATGTCCCAGTTCTTGTTCATGCTCGACAATGACTCGTAACTCCACGTGGCTATTTGTAATGATGCATTACACTAAGGAGGGTAGCACATGTTGACATACTGATTGACATGGATCCTCTTCGGGGTACTCGTACTAAAGTACAACTTTATGAGGGTAATCATGCAGGCCACAGCATGAGAGTCCAAGATTTCACCTAGGGTTAAACTAGGCAACTGAATATACTAGATGGGGAGGGCAGAGTCCGAGATCGTGTTACACAGCCGCCCTGAGATATTGTCTTGGCGTGCCGGCTGGTCTCCACGGATAACTGTGTCATCCGCAACGAGTGGATGACTGTATCCGATTAATTCTTGCTATATATTACATGTCTGGCAAGGGGCCTCACGAGGGACCTGTGCTCCATGACACCGTCTACGCGAACCCCTGGGTTGGCTAGCCTGCTGGAAAGATACATCTGAGGATTTTTCTAATAACATGACGCGAGGATAACCTCGTCCCACTAAAACTCGTAGACTTGATTTGACCGTGAAAACGACTTGCTTGTATCCTATTACCTTCCGCGAATAACCGAGGAAGCGGACTGTTGTGGTACTTGATCCAACCCATTCTTGTTTGATTGTTGGGTTGGTTATCGTACTATGACAGGCTGTGGACCGAAGTTATGAACGGAAGACTTATTCTGGTTGTGAAGTGCTACTTCTGTGAGGACTGAGGACATGGTCTATCATGTACATGATCCAACCTATGTTCTGTTGATTGTGGGTTGGTTATGTGTCTGCGATAGGCTATCGACCGAAGTCACGATCAGGGATTTTAGGTTATACCTTTTTAACTTATGTGAAAGTTATAGAGTACGACACGTCCCGACTCCATGCGGCACCTTTTGTCCTTGTTGGTTGTAAGGGTGCCATAGGGCTCGAGGATGTGCGCTACCCTATAAAGTAGCATAAGTATTACTATATCAGTCATTCTATTAGTTGGGTTTTTAATCTTAACTCTTGTGCCCTTTGGCGGTACTTGCTATTTGGGGCTGACGTGGTTGTTTGGCCAGATCTCGTAGCAGAGCCAGAGGACCGATCTTCCTCCCTGACACATGGTGCATACTAGGAGCATGGCGGTTCGGGGACTCGAGTGGGTTTCTCTTACCACTGCTTATACTTTTGCGGCGTTTAGCCAGGCACCTGTTAGCCGGATTACTTGATATTTTGTGGTCAGTACATAATTGTAATTAAACAGACTGCAGTGTATATAATTTTGTACTCCTGACTCTCTGAGATAGCTAAATTATAAAGTCTCTCATGATCATTTTGATGAAGCGTCAGGCACGCCTTACTGCTTTATCTTTAATGTTCATTTAATTGCTGATTGACTTAATTGATTGAGACATAGAACTCTGTGGGACCATAGGAGACTTAATTGTAGCATGTACCCCCGTCTCTCGACAGCCACGATCGCCGTATAACGTTACGTACCTCATATGGAGTAGCTGGCCTAGTCCGTTCCCGTATTTCGGTACTGGGGCGTGAAGGTTTAGTGGTGGCCCATGCAGGTCTGATTTTCAGACTGTGGGGTATTGCAAATTATTAGGAGTCTCAATCATAACTTGTTCCCCTTGAAATTCTTTTCGAATTCTCTGTCCTTGCCTTGATCTCTAACCTGACTTGCATCCTCGAAATCTTCCTTGTCCGGACTTGATAATCTTATACCTTCTCTATAGGGGTGCTTCATTCTCAGTAGCGAGTGAGGCCCATGAGGCAGAGCAGCAAGAGCATGGCTCGACTGGGCGGCAAACAGGAGAGAACTTCCCAGTGCAGGCACGAGCAGAAGTGGGACCAGAGGCAGTGCACGCAGGTTATTGAAACTCCTGCAGCACCAGCAACGACGGCAGTACCAGATGCCGTAGCACTCCTGGAGATCGTCTGAGGGATTCTTGTCACTCACCAACAGCAACAGACTTGGCAGCAGGAGCAGAACGTGTGCTAAACCAAGAGATTCAGTTAGCTCTTGAGAGGGTGCCGGGGTTGACTCGGGAGCTCAGGAAGGTTCCGTCGCTTGAACCCGAGGTATTTTGATGGCAACGGAGGATGCCATCACTGCGGATGCCTGGATTCAAGACATTGAAGCCATCTTGTGGCGGCCAAGGTTCCAGATGATGAAGGTTGATCAGGTCAAATTAGTACTTCAGGATCTTGCCCGCGACTGGTGGGCATCAGAAGAAGTTGGTATAGACGTCCTGTTCGTTGGACCACCTCAGTGACGATTCCAGGCCAAGTATTTTGGCGTAGTAGCTCGATATGAGCTCCAGTAGAAGTTTATCAGTCTCAAGCAAGTAGGCAAGACCGTAGATGGGTATGCAGCAGAGTTCTGCAGATTGTGCGTTTCGTACCAGCAATGGTGGCAACGGTGCCAGAGAAAGCTATAGGTTCCAGCAGGACTTCATTGGAACTATTGCAACTTGTGGAAGACACGACTACCAGAGTTGACGCTGTTTGACGGCCGCTCGGAGGCACGAGCTACCCAGCAGAGGGTTAGCATCAAGGACAGAGGTCAGAAGAGATCTCATTCCCAGGTTGGAGGAGGAGCAGTACAGCGAACGTCGGCACCAGCACCGGTGTACGTATTCAGATGTAGGAGCGCCGCGGAGGACGGTCGTGTCAACTAATACAGCGCAGTTCGCATCAGCAGCGAGGGAACCAGCAGCAGAGTCAGGGAGCACCCCAGGGCTGTACCTTCTGTGGGAAGGCAGAGCACACGAGGGAGGTGTGTCGGTCAGCGAATGGCTTATGTTTGAGGTGTGTGGTCGTGCAGACCACCGTATTTCCACTTGTCCTATGATGCAGAGGCCAGGAGGGCCAGCTCAACAGTTTCCAGCATGCCAGCTCCAGTGGCAACCCCGATGGAGGGCCATTATTAGCAGTAACGGCCCCTAGCCCAGCGCTTACCAACGCAGGCTAAGATGTTCCGCAGGCACAGGAAGCCGAAGGCCCCCAGAGGCAGCAACAGCATGGTCGAGGAAGGCGCCAAAGGAGCTCAGGGGGCCAGGGACAGGCTCCCACTTATCCTTGGGAGAGGCTCTAGCGTCTAGTGACGTGGTGGCAGGTAAAATTCTCGTCACCTTATTTCCCGCTGTAGCATTATTTGATTCAGGTGCTACTCATTCATTCATCTTGCATAATATGCTACACGGATTGGATTAGAGTTTGCGGCATTGCCGGAGAGGATGGATATACCGACAATGGGCTCGTAGAAGTTAGTAGAGTGTGCTTTTCATGTCCTGTGGAGGTATGTGGGCATTTATTGCCCGCATCATTGATTGAATTCCCTAGGAGAATTTGATGTCGTTCTTGGCATGGACTGGTTGAGAGACAGTCATGCGACAATTGATTGTAGAGGAGAGGTAGGGTCATATTCAGCGTTCCTGGGATGGAACAGTTCATCTTTACTCGAACCTTGAAGAATCAGGCCGGAGGCGTCATCTCAGCAGCAGTGTCAGAGCCAGGACAGATTCCGAGAGTGTCGAAGATTTTCTCAACGTCTTCCCTGATGAGTACCCAGGGATACCCCCAGTCAGAGAGGTAGAATTTAGCATTGAGTTGAACCCTGGAACGAGGCCTATTGCAGCATAGAGTTTACAGAATGTCGCGTCAGAGCAGGATAAGTTGTATCAAACAAAGAAGAGTGAAGTCTAAGGGATCATCCGAGACAGTAAATCGCCCTAGATCGCGCCAGTGATTCTAGTTCCCAAAAAGGATGGTCGACGAGGATGTGCATCGACTACCGCAAGCTGAATGCAGTACAGTGAAGAATAGTACCCACTACCAAGGATGATGACCTGTTCGACCAGTTGAGCAAGGCCAGCTCTTTCCAAGATCGATCTTCGGTCAGGATACTACAACTAGGAGTCCGGGAGCAAGACAACCGAAGACAGCATTAAGATATCTAGATATGGGCATTATGAGTTTTTAGTAATGCCCTTTGGACTAACCAACGCCCCGCAGTATTTATGGATTTATGAACCGCATCTTTCTGCCGTATAGGAAATTGTGGTGGTGTTCATAGATGACATTCTTGTCTATTCCAGCAGAGAAGAGGAGCATGAGAAACATCTTAGGACTGTCTTACAGACTTGAGGGAGCATCAACTTTAGCGAAGCTCGACAAGTGTGAATTTGGTTAGATCATATTCGGTCCTGGGGCATGTATTTCTGGGCAGGAGTGTCAGTGGATCTAAAGAAGATTGAGGGTAGAGCATTGGCCAGTCCCAAGAACGGTTGCAGAATGTGCGAAGTTCTTAGGATTAGCTGGTTACTACAGAAGGTTCTGGGGACTTTGCCAGATCTCTGCGCCCTTAACGCGTTGACGCACAAGGACGTGAAGTTTGTTTGGTCAGCTAGCTGTCAGCATCATTTGAAGAATTGAAAAAGA
>JANAVB010005787.1:7500-15000 GCA_029216955.1 Iris pallida | reverse complement strand
GCTCCCGTAGTAGCGTCGTCCTCGCTAATGCGTGATGCCGCACGAGCCTAGATTGCGCTCGTGCAAGGCGGGTTTCCATAACAGCCGATTACAGCGGCTGCGACGGGGTCGTCGCACAGAAGTCCCGTGCAGAGACATTGAATATATTGCAGCGGAATTTAAGAACACATAGACACAAGTATTCAAAGAAAGCTCTTTTATTGATATTGAATTCAAGGATTACATTGTGGGCGCAAGGCCAATTACAACTCTCGACAAGTCTCACTTTCTCT
This sequence comes from Iris pallida, assembly GCA_029216955.1. Taxonomy (NCBI): domain Eukaryota; kingdom Viridiplantae; phylum Streptophyta; class Magnoliopsida; order Asparagales; family Iridaceae; genus Iris; species Iris pallida. The sequence continues at coordinate 14,728 of JANAVB010005787.1, read as the reverse complement.
CACTTTACAAGTCACTCTGCGCTCTCTCCTCTCGATACGATACTTGATTCCAGCGGAAGCTTCGGAAGGCGATGTCCATACATTACGTCCTGTATAAGTCTTCAGATCACGCGACCGCACGCTTCGACTCGCCAAGGAACTCCGTGCCTCGACGCATCCAAGCGAGCTCCGCGCCACGAGCTTCTACCTGTGCCTGCACATGAAACACTGTGTGGGTGTCAGTACCACTGTACTGGTGGAGTGAGCTTCTCGCCCACCCATACAAACCTACACGTTTCATTTACTTTGTGTACATAAACCCTTTTACGATTGTCTTTCTATTCTTGCCTTAGGATCAGTTTTAAGACCGGCGCCTTAGCACAATTTGTGTATCGGAACCATCCCGTGCCAGCAATGTCAACGTTAACTCATACTTTATGCCTAGACCACTCCTTGTGCCAACAACGTTAACCTATCAAGTCGTGTTTGCCTTACGGCCATAATCAGACGCAACTACACGAAGGACTCCATTTCCTTGCCTCTAGACCTTTCTCGTGCTTGCATTGTCGACGCACCGACTTATACTTATCTTTCGTGCCAAACTCTGGGACGTAACGACTCGTCGTGCCATACTCGATTCGTGCTTCAATATCTCTGAGGCAGCGCCTCCTCGCTTAGTCTCACCTACACTTGTGTTGTGACAACGCGGCCGTGCCTCATATTTCGAAGCCGTGCCCAATAACTCAACGTAACTTCACACAACTTGCCCTACGGCCCTTTTTGACTTAACTCGCAATAGCTTAAGCCTAACTCATGCAACTCTATGCCATCAACTTAACACTCGCCGCCACATCTAGTGCCGAAGCACGCCGCTACACGCTGTAGCCAAATCTTAGGCTCAGACATTGTGTTCACTAATTTCATACACTTTTAACTCAACTCAATCCAAGGCACGCACGCGGATTGCCGCCCATGCCGACACATCTATATGAAAGGTCACTGGCATTACTAGCCATCTTGGACATAGCCTGGCATTCGGGACCCTTGCACCGCAGGGCGATCCCCGATGCAAGTCCCCGACATACCAATTGCCTATTACCCAGCTCAGCTATACTTGTTTCTTCCTAGGCCGAAACGGTCCCATGGCCCAGGGTGTCCGCTCGAAGAAACCATCCCTTGTCGACAAGTTGTCCATGACCACGCGCCTACGCTAACTTCTAGACTTAACGTAATGCATGGTCTCATCATCATCATTTAGCTACTTTGCTTTACTTTTTACATACTTCCTTTGCAGAGCCCAAACCAGGGTTGCCTCTGACTGAACCGCAGTCCCGATATAATTTCTTCTCAGCGACTAACCATCGCTTAGACTTAACATTCTTTTGGACTCGGGATCGGCTATCGCATAGCCTACCCGCTTTACTTGAACATATCGTGTTTCTTTAAGGATCGACCGACCGTGGATAAGTTTCCCCTGAACCAACCGTGGCTCGTGCCTTAGACCAACATGTTCTACGCAACGCTATCGCCCAAGTCATACTTCATATGACGGGCCTTGGAATCGTGGGACTATTTAACTTGACAACCGCAGAATGAGCGGGACAGCACGTAGAATAACTTAGGTCGACCGGCATAACTTTGCCAAACTCACTCAAGCCTACGGCTTAACCCAAGGGACAAAGGCTACGCCAAGCCTTGCGGGACAGGACCGAGCATGCTTTAGCAAGCATTTGTGCGGGCGACGCCTATGACTTAGGCTAACTCTCAGCTTTCGCACCGAAGATCAACTTTCCTTCTCCCAAGCCACGGGATGAAGGACCGAGTGTCATTTTCAAAGCACGACGTGCACCAACTCTAAGCCGACAGTGGGACGTTTTCCATGTTCTAACTCGATTCAAACCGTCGGGATTATTCCCTTAGCTATGTGGATGCGTAGCTTTTATTATCAAGCCTACTTGTGCAAGTTGAAAACACGATTTATTATGTGAAGGCAAAGATGAGGAGAGTTCACCGAAACTACCCCACCTGAGCGATGTCTCCGAGCAAGCCGTTGCAAGGCTAAGTCCGAACGCCGTCGGCATTTCGATTCCTCCGATTGACCTTGCGGGACGGGGCACTACATCATACACCACTCAGAACAAGTCTCGTCCTCGAGACTTTCCTGAAGGCAAGCTATCCTACCATTTCTATGGCCAAGACTTAATCGTACGCATTTCGCCTACGCGTTCCTTCGATTGCGAGCCACGCTCGCACGACTATCAATCTTTCCGTTAACATAATTTCAAGATCTCGACACCCATCTTTCATCTTCAAGCCTTGCTTGAACTCGTCGTATCACTTGGCTGGATCGTGCACGCATTCCAAGCGTCCCCAAAATACATGCATTCAGCCAAGCCGCATGATAGAAAATTGTCATTCTCACTCGAGTCGTATCGTGCACATACCCAAGCGTCCCTGAAATATATGCATGTCAGCCGAATCTCGTGAGCAGGGTTTTCTACCTTCGTGATTCACGCTATACATCCATGCCATCCTCAAGATCAATCCTTCGACTGATAACTCATGAAACATGGCGTCTCGCCTAACCGCTAGGCCATTTCTTTTCGAGGCTAAGTCAATGTCAGGATTGGAATCATAGTTCCCCAACAATAATGCCAACACTGACCCTAATCCTAGGGTCAAACCATAGTCGATCATACGGGGTCTTCTACCCAAGCTCGCGCCACTCAAATTTTCTAAACATCGAGCACGATCACCTAATTCGCATTACGGCACGCGTTGCGTATATTCGAATCCCTTCAATTCACCAATTCTAACCAATTCATGTATTCGATCACGAGGTCGTCTCGCTCGACAATACGTTGCGCCCCAATCTCACGCGAGTCCGATTATCCACGGTGGTTCATGAATCACCATGCAACGCACCCAGAAAAATCATTCTCATCGGGGCGTAACTCTTGTTTGAGTTTAGACTAACTCATTTTCGATACGCGATTAGACCTACTCAATCCTCAAGTTCGATTCTTCAAGCACACAAATCCATTCTCGAGTCACCTTCGCGTCAAACCACAAATCGAAGCACAAATTGTCGCACCGTACAAGTTCGACCACTCTCGCTGTATGAATCACCATACCAGCGCTCACGCAGAGTGATCGCCCTAATCGGCATGACGCATGTACGAGGCTGGAGTAGCACTCGTATAAGACAAGAACATCAACATTGTGGTTGTCGACGAAGCAAATCCAAACATTCCAGTTTTCATCCAAGCCAAGTTCGATAGTTCGATCGTCATTCGTTCAACTTAGAAAGTCCTCGAGCCAAGTCTATCCTTTCCTCGACACATTTTTAATATTTCAAGTATAGCGTCCAACGGAACAATGACATTTGCACGACCGTCATTCGCCGAGTCAGAGTGCCCCCGAGTTATCGCATATCGATCTTTGATACGCCTCAATACCATCGACGATATGCGTAACCTGACGATCTTCCTTTGCAACCAATTTCGAGTCGTACGTTGATGCTGTTGTCCGAGTTGGATATTCCTCAATTTCTCAATACTCAAGATCAAGTTCAGTCGCTTTTTCCTCAGCTCGTTTCAAGATCATTATTCAAACTCAAGTCGCATTTCAGTTGTATCAATCCGATATCGCACGTACGATCCTTTAAGTTTCCTCGATCAAGACCATTCATTTTCATCCATCATTCCGAAATGTTTTCTAACTCACGTTGCACATTCACAAGTTGTCCGAACGAGATGCTCGTTCGGGACATTCGAAGTCACGACCAACTAAGCGTGACGCGTTCTAAGGCTTTGCGCGATCGCATCGCCTCGCCGCTTACTCGTAATCCTCAATATTCATTCGAACAATTTCCAAGACGAACCATACACCACTCGGATTCGAGCCACTCGACTAATCGTCGACACTCATTCTTATTCTTCTCCGAACCTATCACATACACCACTCGGATTCAAGCCATAAGATCTAGTCCTCAATCACGTTCGCGTCACTCACTAAGACATCCTTCAGATTCGTCCGGCGAATCGCTAGCGTAGTCGCTCGCGTCGTATCGACGCACTAAGTCGTTCGCACTATTTCCTCAAAATCCAATCAATCTTCCGCGTACGCCTAAGCGTTAGTTCGATAGCGTTCCTATCGATAGACACTCTGAGTATATCTCCGTTCCCGACCGAACGGTACTTGATATCGCTCGCAACTCGTTTGCACCAAGGGTCGAGGTGCGCGACGCGAAACACAACTTAGCCAAAAGGCCGTGTGCATAGCCATCCTGTGCGGACTACATTCCGAGTTTGCACGCTCAATTGCTAGGGTCAACGTTGGACTAATTAGCATGCACGCGACTTGTTAACAGCAGCACATATTTTCTATCGCGTCAAGTTTGCAACGTTCGGCACAAAGGCCCTATCGACGTATTTGGCAACAGCCTACCGATGCGTTAGATTGAACGCTGTACGAGCTTTCGAAATATTTAGACTTATTGTATGGACATGCCGAGGAACATTGAGAGAGAGCGCACCAATGATAACACTTGCGGAAGCAACAGAGTTTTGTGGAAACATCAAAGTTAAAGATTCAATCGACGGTCCAAGGACTAAAGCCGTGCTCTGATACCACTCTGTCACGCCCCGCTCCCGTAGGACGATCGTCCTCGCTAAGGCGTGATGCCGCACGAGCCTAGATTGCGCTCGTGCAAGGCGGGTTCCATAACAGCCGATTACAGCGGCTGCGACGGGGTCGTCGCACAAGTCCCGTGCAGAACATTGAATATATTGCAGCGGAATTTAAAGAACACATAGACACAAGTATTTCAAAGAAAGCTCTTTTATTGATATTGAATTCAAGGATTACATTGTGGGCGCAAGGCCAATTACAACTCTCGACAAGTCTCACTTTTCTCTCACTTTACAAGTCACTCTGCTCTCTCTCTCTCTCGATACGATACTTGATTCCAGCGGAAGCTTCGGAAGGCGATGTCCATACATTACTCCTGTATAAGTCTTCAGATCACGGACCGCACGCTTCGACTCGCCAAGGAACTCCGTGCCTCGACGCATCCAAGCGAGCTCCGCGCCACGAGCTTCTACCTGTGCCTGCACATGAAACACTGTGTGGGTGTCAGTACCACTGTACTGGTGGAGTGAGCTTCTCGCCCACCCTACAAAACCTACACGTTTCATTACTTTGTGTAACATAAACCCTTTTACGATTGTCTTTCTATTCTTGCCTTAGGATCAGTTTTAAGACCGGCGCCTTAGCACAATTTGTGTATCGGAACCATCCCGTGCCAGCAATGTCAACGTTAACTCATACTTTATGCCTAGACCACTCCTTGTGCCAACAACGTTAACCTATCAAGTCGTGTTTGCCTTACGGCCATAATCAGAGACGCAACTACACGAAGGACCCATTTCCTTGCCTCTAGACCTTTCTCGTGCTGCATTGTCGACGCACCGACTTATATCTTTCGTGCCAAACTCTGGGACGTAACGACTCGGTCGTGCCATACTCGATTCGTGCTTCAATATCTCTGAGGCAGCGCCTCCTCGCTTAGTCTCACCTACACTTGTGTTGTGACAACGCGGCCGTGCCTCATATTTCGAAGCCGTGCCCAATAACTCAACGTAACTTCACACAACTTGCCCTACGGCCCTTTTTGACTTAACTCGCAATAGCTTAAGCCTAACTCATGCAACTCTATGCCATCAACTTAACACTCGCCGCCACATCTAGTGCCGAAGCACGCCGCTACACGCTGTAGCCAAATCTTAGGCTCAGACATTGTGTTCACTAATTTCATACACTTTTAACTCAACTCAATCCAAAGGCACGCACGCGGATTGCCGCCCATGCCGACACTCTATAGAAAGGTCACTGGCATTAACTAGCCATCTTGGACATAGCCTGGCATTCGGGACCCTTGCACCGCAGGTGGCGATCCCCGATGCAAGTCCCCGACATACTAATTGCCTATACCCAGCTCAGCTATAACTTGTTTCTTCCTAGGCCGAAACGGTCCCATGGCCCAGGGTGTCCGCTCGAAGAAACCATCCCTTGTCGACAAGTTGTCCATGACCACGCGCCTACGCTAACTTCTAGACTTAACGTAATGCATGGTCTCATCATCATCATTTAGCTACTTTGCTTTACTTTTTACATACTTCCTTTGCAGAGCCCAAACCAGGGTTGCCTCGGCGACTGAACCGCAGTCCCGATATAATTTCTTCTCAGCGACTAACCATCGCTTAGACTTAACATTCTTTTGGACTCGGGGATCGGCTATCGCATAGCCTACCCGCTTTACTTGAACATATCGTGTTTCTTTAAGGATCGACCGACCGTGGATAAGTTTCCCCTGAACCAACCGTGGCTCGTGCCTTAGACCAACACATGTTCTACGCAACGCTATCGCCCAAGTCATACTTCATATGACGGGCCTTGGAATCGTGGGACTATTTAACTTGACAACCGCAGAATGAGCGGGACAGCACGTAGAATAACTTAGGTCGACCGGCATAACTTTGCCAAACTCACTCAAGCCTACGGCTTAACCCAAGGGACGAGCAAAGGCTACGCCAAGCCTTGCGGGACAGGACCGAGCATGCTTTAGCAAGCATTTGTGCGGGCGACGCCTATGACTTAGGCTAACTCTCAGCTTTCGCACCGAAGATCAACTTTCCTTCTCCCAAGCCACGGGATGAAGGACCGAGTGTCATTTTCAAAGCACGACGTGCACCAACTCTAAGCCGACAGTGGGACGTTTTCCATGTTCTAACTCGATTCAAACCGTCGGGATTATTCCCTTAGCTATGTGGATGCGTAGCTTTTATTATCAAGCCTAACTTGTGCAAGTTGAAAACACGATTTATTATGTGAAGGCAAAGATGAGGAGAGTTCACCGAAACTACCCCACCTGAGCGATGTCTCCGAGCAAGCCGTTGCAAGGCTAAGTCCGAACGCCGTCGGCATTTCGATTCCTCCGATTGACCTTGCGGGACGGGGCACTACAGGCCGCGCCCGTGCTCGCCGATGCAGCCTGTCAGGCCCACGCCGTGGGCAGGAATCTGCCGCGGGGCAAACGAAGTGCCGCGAGGCACACAAACCGCAGCATATGCGCACCCGGTCGATCCCGTGCGGCCGATAGGGCATGTCAGGCCCACGCCGTGCACAAAAAATCTTCGTGCGCGCAGAAACTGCTGCAACGCATGCGTTTCTGTGTCCCGTGCGGCCG
>JANAVB010005786.1:32500-70815 GCA_029216955.1 Iris pallida | reverse complement strand
TATGTATGGATATATACTGTAGGAGCGTAAAAAATGCTTCATAGACCAAGTCAAAGAAATAGAGCTTTACGCTCAACAGGCTATTTTACGCCAGGGCTATTTGCATTAAACTTTACGCGAGCTACTTCGCCAAGGCAGTTCATTAAATTTTACGCCTGAAGACAACTGTCAGGCCGCATTTAATGCAGAAGATTTGATTTGACAGAATGATTATGCTGACAGCATGCACACAGGAGTCGAGAATCGAATTTTCACCAAACTCGATACTTGTAGTATAGTGTGCAGAGAAGGCTGTTTTACGCTCAATAAAATTACTTCTTTTTACGCACGATATTATGAGCTTTTACGCTCAAGGCTATTGTGAGCGTAAAGTCTATTTGGGCTAAGTTTTACGCTCAAGTCTATTTTAGCCACTTTACGCTGGAAAGTTTATTTGGGTTGTTTTACGCCAGTTTGTCACTTTACGCTCGGAGCATATTTTGGGTTGTTTTTACGCCCGATCCTTCCTGACTACTTTGGAACGTGGTTTGCCTACGTGGCTTTCATGCCATATTTATCGAGTAACGTGTGTACGTGCTTCCTATTTTTGTTGAAATAATGGGACACGTGTCAACGTGCGTAGAGGGTGAACTCCATCGTGGGTGACAGTACTAGCGTAAAGACAGAATTTTGTTATTTTTACGCACAAGAGCCAAGTCTATAAATAGACTTATTTTTTATATGAGAAAGGAGACAAGAATACACAGAGATCAGAGCCCAGAGACTTTGATTTTCCAGAGCATTCTTCTTTAACTTTTCTTCTAGAACAGAGTGAAGCAAGAGAGCATTCGACCTCGCCATCAGTGCCTAAGTGTGTCGATACCTTTCTGGTGACTTAGTTCTTCCAGCTGTTCATCTTCTAGCAGTATTCTTCATCATCATCGTATGGTCCAAGGAACAAAGTGATCGCCTTCAGATCAGACTTCCATAGCAATACTTCCCAGAACATTTGTACTTTCTGTACTTTTTCTCGTTTTTTCAAAAGCCAATTTTAGGCATTTTGTTAAGTGAAACAAAATGGACTCTGCTGGGGACGACCTTCTCCTCTGACGAGAAGCTAATTGCTCAATATGATGATGTGTCAGTCGGATCGACAAAGAAGACTCTGGTTGTGCACTTCGACCAGACTGCCTACGAAGAAATGCTCCGGACTGGGGGTAGTACTCGCTGCTCCAATGTTCAGAAGTCGCGGAAGGCGCAAAAGTTTGGATTCCCAAATCCAAAGCATCCTCGGATCTCCCTGCTGTCTCTGAAGGCAAAGGAATCCTTCCTACTCCTGTTGTGGAGGCTTCCATCTGTGATGAGGCAGTCTCTACTTCGGTGATACGCCATAGGCGTAAAAATCAGTCTCCCGTTTGTAACATGACAGACTCTCCAGTTTTACGCTCTGAGCGTAAAAATTTGGTTTTACGCACTGGGCATAAAAATCAAGTTTTACACCCCGTGCGTAAAAACATGTCTCCCGTCTGTGATGTGGTAGACTCCAAAGCTGTACGATCTGCGCATAAAAATATATCTCCGTCTGTGACGTGGTAGACACTCAGAATTTACGCTCCAAGCGTAAAGAAAATCTCCCGTCTATGACGTGGCAGATACTCATGTTTTACGCCCATACGTGAAGAAAATCTCCGTCTATGACGTGGCAGATGCTCATGTTTTACGCTCTACGCGTAAAGGTAAATCTCTGTCTGTGACAGTGTAGATAAAATTCACAATGATGCCTGTGCATCTAAAGTGAATTTACCTGCACGCATACAGCGTAAAAATTGTTGGTAAAACTTTGGTTCTCCACCAACAACCTTCTTATACTGCTATACACAAGGTACCAAACCTACAAATTACACGTAAAGAGGATGGAGTCCTTTGTGCCAAAAAATCTCAGGATTTACGCATGCAACTCCAAGCGCGTAAAAATGTAAAGTTGGTTTGCTAATACAGCCAGTAATCTTCTTTATACACAAGGGACTAAACGTTTCTCTACCCCAAATATAATAAAGAAGACTACTCCTTCAATTGCTAGTACAAAAGCGTAAAAATAGACAATCTCCTGTGACACTCCCCCAAGAAAATTATCATTATGAGTGGCATCAGATTATAATCAAGTGTTGTTGTTCGGCTTCTAAACGGCCAGTTTTTGATTGATTAAGCTTCAATGAGCCTCAACAACAAGGTGATAACCAAGAACATGAGTTGTTATATGCGTCAGTCAACATGGCATCTCATACCAACAGAGGACGACGTCCTAGACGCAACTCGTCCCAAACTCTAGGTCAACAACAATTCAACAGACTTCTTGATTCCTTTGAAGGAGTATATCAGAATACTCGATCAAGAAGACAAAGACGGTTGCAGACTTCTGATTCAGAAGCTGGGGGTACCCAATCTTTTGAGTCCGAAACTGATAGTGTCGATTTATACCTTTATACTAATCCATCTGTATCTTCAAGAGAGGTTGAATCCTACGCTATTGGAGATGAACCGGAGACGTCATCTGCTAATACAGAACAACGTCTCTCTGCCATTGAACAATCATTAAAGGACATCCTTACCATGATGCAAAGCATGCACCAGATAATAATGACTCAGCAAACTGCTCAGCCGACAGTAGTAACACCGGTACAGGTTGCAGCACAAACTCAAGATAGTCAAGGGGTTGATATACCTTTGAATACTCAAAAGCCTGTGTTAACCAAAATTCTGCATCCAGATCCCATCATTCTAGAAGATGTACCGCCTCCGGTGGGGGTTACGGTACATCCAACAACTATTAATCGAATGTGCTTCCTCAAACTAGTAAGCTATTCAAGCAGTGCATGAGCTCAAAGCACAGTTTGAAGTTCTGAAGCACAAAGATCAGCTCCAGAGGTTAGGGATTAAGCAACCTTACCCTCCTTATTGGAATGATGTACCCTTTCCTCCGAAATTCAAGCCACAATCGATGGTATTATTTGATGGAAAGGCTTCTCCTAGTCAGTATATCAATTACTTTGATATTATACTGTGATCTACAGAAGAATGATGCTCTTCTCACTCGGGTTTTATCGGGTGCCTGACGGTTCTGCATATGACTGGTATCGCAGTCTACCCGACAATTGCATTTCGTCTTTTGACGAATTCAAAGCAATGTTTCTTTCTCGTTTCTATGAGGGAGGCATGGACATGAACATGTCCTCTTAATAAAAATCAAACAAAAGGAGAAAGAAGATACTCGGACGTTCATCGAACGTTTCCGACAGCAACTTTGAAGATGCCCCCAGGTATGCCAGATTCAGCATTGATTGACACGTACAAGATGAATCTGCGACCATCCATTGCTGTCTTTATGGGATCCCAATTTACAGATTGGGCCTCGTTTATTATAGCAGCATTTCTCTGCCGAGACCAATGGTAGGTTGGCTCGTGAACACGGGATGATCTTTGCCTCAGAGGACAAAGGAAAGAAAGGCTCTTCTGGTAATAATTTCGGCAATCGTAATAGGAACGGGAAGGAAACCCTTGTGGTTAATCTTTCAAAACCCAAAGCAATACCGAATAATCAGGAGCTTCTAAACCAAAAGAAGAATACTCTTTTGATGACAGTGATATCCCAGGATATTCCAATGTCTAGTAAAGAGTGGTAAACTTCAGATTTCGGAGTAAAAAGGCCTAATAGGTAAATTTGACCGACAATCCTAAGTATTGTATCTATCACAGATACATAAATCATCCTACCAAGTCTTGCTACGTCTTGAAGAAGAAAATCCAAGAGCTGATAAATGCCAATGCCATCGCTTTAACCAACGATGAGCATATGGTTACAACCAATATGGTTTCTCTTCAATTTGGAGGTTTTCCTCCACAGTAAGTCCCAGATGGAATTATCCCAATTCAAAGGCGACGATGAAGATTGTGAATATTTCGCCTGCCAAAGAGCAAAATGAAGGATTGTTGCCTCTCACACTAAAGAATGGTGAAATCATGTGGGTACATCCCGACTTAGTACCTGAAATGAAGATGAAGGTAAAAATTAAAATCCAAGAAAGGTAAGAAAGTCAAAACCTGCAACATGATTTCTCATGTTATTCCAGATCCTGATGATTTGGATCATCTCTGGGATGGCATTCCTTTAGATATAGACTAAGGGGTTTGAACATATGTCCTCCAAGTTTGGCTCCTCCTACTAAGCTCAAACTTTTTATCAGCAGTGGTTAGCTATGAATAGTGTCCCCTTATACAGGACACAATAAGTTTTTGCTGCTTATAAAAAAGCTCCTACAGGATTTTTCCTCGTGTCCCTAATCCCCATTCTCCTGTAGTTACAGAGGTCTCTGCTTCTTCTTCCTCTGTTGAACCACCTATTAAAAGTCCGCTGCCCATTCACTTGTACAGTCAGCAATCAGTCCTTCTCATGAAAAAGATGGGCTACGACTTTCAAAAGGCAGAAGGTTTGAATTATGATAAAGGAATACGACTTCCTTTACAAATTCAAAGTCAAAAATCCACTGTTGGATTAGGTTCTGAGGTTTCTCATAAAAATCCTCGCAAGAAGAAGGCTAAGGGAAGGAAGACTAAATCCTACAATATGGTACTTCCTTCTTCTGAGTCTGAAGAAGAAACCTTTACTGTACAAGATAGGAAAGAGTCCACAAAGATTGAGGGATCTTCCAAAGAAGCAGAGGATGTTGAAACACCCCCAACTCAACCGTCTCCTATTCCTGCTAAACCATATGTGGTTGAGAGGGGAAACAGAAAGCAGTACGCTTTGACGTCCCGTTGAAATCTGCTTCCAGTCAAGGGGTGGTGATGAAACCCTACAAATTTGATATTCTAGCCCAGTTAGCTAATACTCCGGCTAGACTCTCTATCTTCGAGTTGCTTCGCCTTTCTAAAGAATGTCGAAACTTTGAGTGAAGCTTTGTTGCAAGCTGACTCATGCTTAGCTCAACTCAAGACTCCTGACAATATACCAGTGTCATGCCCACAATGTCATAGTATGATGGAGGTAATTCCTAACATTACCTTTACACAAGAAGATATGCTGTTGAAGCATAACAAGCACGACAGGCCTTTGTGCTACACTGGGTATATCGAATCCACTGAAGTTGACAGGATTTACATTGATCCTGGGTCTTCTATTAGCATAATCTTCAGAGTATGCTAAGACCGTTGAGGATTCCTACTAGTGACTTGACTTACACTAGTACCACAATATTGGTTTCAACTCTGGAAAGAGTAAACCACTGGGGAATATTCGTCTAAAGATTCAGATTGGAGATCTTCGAACTATGGCGACATTCTATGTTATCAACTCAGACGTATCTTACAACATCCTTCTTGGAAGACCGTGGATACATGAGCATAATATTGTGCCATCAACTCTCTACCAATGCTTCAAGTACGTAGATTCCCAAGGGGTTGTGAAGACTGAGTTTGCTGATATCAATCCTTTCAAGGGTGTCGAAGCCTATTTTTCTGATTCAATGCTCTACAAACAAGAGCATGTAAGGAGATATCAGATATAGCTGAAGATCGATCATCTGCAGAAGATCAGTCTATCAATGAAGATCCTCCAGAAGAGCAACCTTTGAAGATCAAAGTCAAAGGGCGAATCCAACCCCAACCTGTCAACGACCAACCTTTGGTGATCAAGGTCAAAGGAAGAACTCAGCTTCATCCGAGTAATCAATGAATATTCCTGCCAAGAGCCAAGTTCAACCTCTTATGATCAAAGTCAAGGACGTACTTCTCGTACGAATGATCCAGAACCACCATTGATCATCAACCTTGGCAAGTCTACGCAGAAGACGGATGACGGTCCGTTAATGATTAATCCGAAGCGTAGCAGTCAAATTATAAATGATGTAAATATTGATCATTCTGTACTTTCTAATATCAATGAAGATTTCTTTTTGAGTATATGGCTGTCAAATTTGTTGAAAGAATGACTTTATCTTCTGATGATCAAAGTCATCGATATAAAGATGACATAGATACAGAGGAAACCTTATACATTGACCATAAGGAAAATTCCTTTCCTCCTCATGTCGATGTTGGACCTTATGCTCAAAGGTTCCTAACATCTTCTCCTTACTTCTTCATGTTGCCTCGTCATCACAAGCTTGTGTAACTTATAGACGTCATGAAGAATCCTATTTTGTGGTTCCATCTGATAAAAAAACAAGCGCCAAATTGTGTTCGGCCTGGCCAGAATATCCCTGTTGCTCAGACAGATAATCTTAGAGATAAAGATAAAGGAATAATCTGAATTGATAAATATAGTCAACAATCTCTTAAGATTATCCAGAATATGGGATATGATTTGAAGACTATACAAGGTCTCAATCAAGGCAAGGGTAGACGACTACTATTATGTGGTGATCTTTTTACCAGAAAACTCGTCATGGGTTGGGATATGATCCATCCCACATGTTTAATGACGATATACAAGAAGAATCCTCTTCTAGCTCTTCATAGTCCTCAGATTCGGAAGAAATCCAATTCATCGAATCTGATACATCCCACTCCTCATATGTTAGAGGAGACTATTATGAGAATCTGAGTATGTATTCTCAGTCAACCTGGTTAAATTGATGGTGAATCTGAGCCATTTGAAAATGACCCTGGGCTCAATATGGACACTCAGTGGGAACTTCGTTTTGAACACGACAGCCACCTACAGAGGATGAGATTGTCCAGATTGATGTTGGAGACGGAACTACGTCCAAGCCAATATTCACAGTAAAAATCTTTTCGAAGATGAAAAGAAAAGTTAATAAAACTGATTAAAGAATATATTGATATCTTTGTATGGAGTTATGAGGATATGTCGGGTCTGGATCCTAAAGTTGCTACCCATAAACTCAATATTCTTTCTAATGCCAAGCCTGTAAAACAACAGCAACGGCATTTTCGACCAGATATGATGGATGCAATTGAAGCGGAAGTCAAAAATTTGATTACATGTGGCTTTGTTCGTGAAGAATAGCACCCAGACTGGGTTGCAATATTGTTCCTGTTATGAAGAAGAACGAAAAGTCCAGTTTGTATAGATTTTTAAGATCTTAATGCAGTTGTCCAAAGGACGAATTTTCACTTCCGATTACTGATGTCATGGTAGACAATACATGTGGTTTTGAAAACATGTATTTCATGGACGGATTCTCAGGATACATCAGATTAAGATGCATCCAGGAGATGAGAATCATACTACTTTTCGTACACCCCTTAGAGTTTACTGCTATACGGTTATGCGTTTGGTCTTAAAAATGCCGGTGCCACGTATCAACGGGCTATGAGCAACATCTTTCAAGAACATCTACGGAAGACAGTTGAATGTTTGTAGATGATTTGCTGTTAAAAGTCGATCAAAGGATGATCATATTCAAGACTTGAAGACAGTATTTGAATTGATGCATCAGCATCAATTGAAAATGAACCCTACTAAGTCTTTCTTAGAGGTTTCTAGTGGCAAGTTTTTGGGATTTGTCATCACTTCTCAAGGTATCCATGTTGATCCTGATAAGATTAAAGCAATTCTTGAAATGCGTCTCCCACGCAATCTAAAAGAACTATGCGGCTTCCAAGGTCGCATTGCTTATATCAGAAGATTTATATCCAATCTCTCTGGGAGATGCCAACCTTTCTCCCATCTATTAAAGAAAGGTGTATCATTTGTTTGGGATGAAGCGTGTCAGAAAGCTTTCAATGACATCAAGCAATACCTTACAAATCCACCTGTTCTGGTACCACCAGTGGTAGGAAGACCATTTTTGCTATATGTTCGAGCTTTGGATCATTCACTTGGTGCTCTTCTTACACAGAAAAGTGATATGGGTCATGAACATGCAATTTATTATCTTAGCCGAATGATGGTCGGAGCTGAACACAGGTATACTCGTGTAGAAAAGGAATGTCTGGCTTTGGTTTTTGCTGTTCAAAAGATACGACATTATGTGTCAGGAAAGACTATTCATGTCATCCAGAATAAATCCTATTCGGGTATTGATGAGAAAATCGAGCATTCTTAACTCCAGGTTAGCTACCTGGGCGATGTTTCTCACTCCTTATGACATGGTCTATGTACCTTAAAAATCAGTGAAGGGTCAAGCATTAGCTGATTTCTTAGCTGCTCACCCTATACCTGAAACATCGAAGCTATATGAAGATATTCCAGATGAAGTCATGGATTGCAACATGACTTTAAAGGATGACATTTGGCAATTATACTTTAATGGAGCATCACGGGTTGGACCTAAAGGCAATATTGTCTCTGGAGTAGGAATCGTCTTGGTTTCTCTCTGACAAAATGGTCATATACTGTGCTTATTCTCTCAATGAGCCATGTTCCAACAATGTAGAAGAATGTAATGCTCTGTTGATTGGTCTCCAAGTAGCAAAACAATTGGACATTGAGTTCCTAGAAGCTTATGGAGATTCTCAACTGATTGTTAATCAGGTTAGAGGGACATATGAAGTCAGAAATCCTGATCTCATCCCTTATCATCAAGTGGTAATCGAATTGGTCCTTTCATTCAAAGGATTCTTCATCGAATTTGTACCACGTTCTTAAAATTTGGAAGCTGATGCTCTTGCTAGCTTAGCTGCAGACTTAGCTGTTCTAATTCGAAGACAAAATACCATTACTTTGTTGGACCGAGACTTATTCTGTGTCAAGAATAATCTGTATATTGAACAGAGTTATACTACAGAGTCAAGTTCCCAGCAGAGGGATTGGAGAAGTCCATTCATTGATTATGCGATTCATGGGATTTTACCTGAAGATCCAAAAGAAGCTGCATCAATTAAGAGACGATCATTTCGATTCTATTATGATTCATCTTTACATATGTTATATCGTCGTTCATATGATGGACTCTTGCTGCGCTGTCTCTCAGAGAGTGAAGCTAAGCAAACACTTCGTGAAGCTCGTGATGGTGTTTGTGGTGCTCATCAACCTGGTCCAAAATTATAGGACCGCATTCGAAGAATAGGGTATTATTGGCCATCCATGACAGCAGATGCTGTGGACTATGCCAGAAGGTGTAAAGCATGTCAGATTCATGTTGATTTTATTCATCAACCGTCTGAATTCCTACATCCTACGGCAGCCTCTTGGCCATTCGAAGCTTGGGGTATGGATATCATTGGTCCGATTAACCCCCTTCCGTTAAAGGATATCAGTTTATATTGGCTATAACCGATTACTTTTCTAAATGGGCAGAAGCAGTTCCCCTTGCTGAAGTGAAAACATCTAATGTGATTAGCTTCATTAAACACCATGTCATTTATCGCTTCGGGATTCCTCGACGAATAATTCATGACAATGGACCACAATTTGCCAGTCAGGCATTTTATCGGTTCTGTGATAAGAATCGAATTCAAAATCTGGCTTCTACGGCTTATAATCCAGCTGCTAATGGTTTAGACGAAGCTTTCAACAAGACGATCATCAAACTTCTCAAAAAGTTTCTCTCTTCTAATAAACGTGATTGGAATGAGAAACTTGGAGAATGTTTATGGGCTTATCGAACGACGGTCTCATTCTCTCCAAAATTCGTCCAAGAATCCTCCCATCTCGGCCACTAAGCCCAAGAAGCGGCCCGAGTAGCAAGACGAAGGTACCCAACACAGGTGTATTCCAAGGCATACGTTCCAAATCTCCGTTGGGTACCACGTCAGACGTCGGGGGTAGTCAACCCCCCACCGTCCATGACAACGCCGTATTCCAGTCTGAGAAGGAACTATATGATACAGATACCTCCACAGGCACAACTAGCCACCAGACTGGGGGGAGCAATAGTAATGAGTCTGAGGAAGACCGCAACCTTCCAGTTCATCCTTAAGACAACGAGGTAAAGGCATCTAAGCCGAAGAGTGAAGGGTCTACTATCCCTTCCACCCATCCATACATAAGGTCCGTATTTATGGCCGATGTCGAGAGGCGAACAATAGTAAGTGCCTGACCAGCTGAAACGTCGAAGCTCTCGAGACAAACCTAGATACGTTAAATGCTATAATAAATCCTTGTCTTCTATCATACTAGAGATCAAGGGAGTTTGGTTCCCACTGTCTCCACACCTGTGCTTGACCAGACAGCTAACAACAGATCCAGTAAGCAGTCCATCATCAACCAAGCGGCACCATCGTCGTCTACTCCATCGACTACAGGACCTACAATGTCAACCAAGATACAACAGGCCATCAAGGAACTTTATGCTCGCTATGATGCCAAAGTGAAGCAAGCAACACTCTGGAAGATGGGGATTCGACATCCATATCCTTCCGAGTGGGACAACGTAGTCTACCCTTCCAAATAAAATCCGTAGACGCCTGCACCCTTCGATGGAAAGGAGTCTCCCCAACGATACTTGAGGTACTTCGTCTCAGTAACAGGGTACCTACCAAAGAACGACACCCTCCTCACCAACATATTCATAGGAGTCCTGCAGGGGTAACATATGAGTGGTTCTGAAGTCTTCCAGACGACTATATTTCATCGTTTGAGGACCTGAAGACTCTTTCATCGACCGATTTTATAAAGAAAGGATGGACATAATGATGTCAACTCTCATGGAGGTCGTCCAGAGAGAGAAAGAACCTGTCCGTGCATATATCGAGCACTTCCGCTAGGCAGTTTTGAGGCTACCACCTGGCATGCCCGAGCCCATGCTTATGGACTCATGACACAAGAACATGCTTCTTGCAATCAAATTGTGGCGCAGTGCTCCTTGTACAGACTGGACGCCTTTTATTACAGAGGCGGATGTGGCACAAGGAAAGCCCAAGATGCGCAGCTCCTGGGATTAAACTTTCTTCTCTCGAGGACAATGGGAGACGCTCGTCTAGCAACAACCCCAAGGACGAAAAAGGAAAACAAGTCATGACCATCAACATCTCCAAAGGTTCAGTAACCATGAACCCCAAGTCTGCAGAAGCGCAGAAGCCTAGCGAGACCTACTCCTTCAACGACGAGGATACGCTGGAACTCTTCGATATCTGACGAAGAGTGGCAAGCTGTCTCTTCCAACACCAAAGCATCCCGACGAAGTGGGAAGGTGGACAACCCTAAATGCTGCCATTATCATCAGTATATCCACCATTCGACACGAGATTGCTACGTGTTGAAAAGACATATTCAATGCCTCATCGATGCCAAAGTCATATCACTTGACTATAAAAAAAGACTCTCACGGCCAACATGGTTACTCTCCAGTTTGAAAGTTTTCCAACCACGGAGGCACAAGACGGGGTCGTCCCCATCCCAAGGACGATAATGGAAGTAGTCAATCTTCCACCAGCGTATGATAATGCTCAAGGGCTCATCCCGTTCTCCACACCACGAGACGACGTCATAGGTCCACCCTGACCTTACTCCCGACATGATGGCACCTACAACCCCCTGTCAAAGGGAAGAAGGTCAGGACATGTCGCATGATCTCGGCATCGACCGATGACACCCTGATGACCACTCGCTCTGCACGGCAGCAAGAGGAGAACCAAGCTTCAGAGGAGGCAGCACCTACACCAACTACAACCCCTGCTCCTGATACATCAGAAGCAGGCCCTTCTCAGACTCCTGTCGCAGATAGGCAGAAGAAAAAAGAGGTTCGCTTCGACAAACCTCTGAGGAAAGAATCGACAGTAGGGCCTATCAAACCCTAAAACTTTGACATACTGGCTCAGCGAAGCCTTGCAGAATCTCGAGTCCTTTCTCACTCAGGTGCGACCACCCAAGGAAGACCCTGCGTCCGCCCACATTGTCACAATATGGTCAAAGTGATCTCCAGTATCACTTTTTATACAGGGTATATCGGTGCCATTAAAGTTGATCACATCTACATCGACTCAGGCCCTCTCTCTGCATCATCCCAAGGAGTTTGCTTCAAACTCTAGGGATTCTGATGCATCGGCTGACTGCATCGAACAAACAATCAGAGGCTTCAACGCAGGGAAGAGCGAGACCCTGGGCAAAATTTGCTTGAAGTGCCAAATAGGCAACCTCCACACTGAAGTGACTTGCTATGTCATCGACGTTGACATAAACTACAATATGCTGTTGCGACGACCATGGATTCAGTACATGATTTTTCAGTTTACTCTCCATCAATGCATGAAGTACGTGGCCAGCGATGGGACTATCAAGATCGAATTGCTGATATCAACCCATTTCGGGGACTTGAAGCCTATTACATGATGCTGATCTGTACAAGTGAGTCCCCTGGGACGATGAGAGCAATGGTACCAACGATGAGGCAGAGACGGCCTCAGAAAGTGCAGTGATTACTGAAGAACCACTAAAGGTTCGACTGAAGGAAAAACCCCCCAAGGTATCAGTGCCCCTCGTTGTCAAGCTCCGAGGCAAAGCACCATTTTCGCCCTTGGTGACGTCAGATGATGGCCAGGAGCCTATACGAATAAGGCTACCTCGGAGATCCCCAAAGCCAACCATGAAGGTGCAGGAACCTCGGACCACAACCTCCTTGGTGGTCAAGCTAAAGGGAAAGCGTCCTCCCCTGCCTCCCTCGACAGCCCTAGTCCTCACCGATAAGGAGCTAGAAGACTACGTTTGTGCCAATACCGAAGCGCACACTTTAGACGATGTAATCCCTCAGAATAAATTTTTTTATTTTATTAATAGAAAGTTGTCTTTGAATTACTCTTCTGTATGTTGGAACACTAGATATTTCTTAGACAACTCTATGTATGCTACAAACATAAGTGACAACCGCCAACCTTGCGAGCCGAGTGTCCCTTCCCAGGGCTCTTACTTCCTAGTTCCAGCAAGAAAGAAGGAGGAGGTACCCATTATCTTTGGTCGATTGGAGCATCCTCAGCGACTTAACTTAAGGAGAACCAGAACCCGACATTTGGAACAACATTTGATAACAACCTCAGAACTACTTTTAGCGCCAACTTTTGAAAAACAACACAAATCCAAACCAACTTGAATGCTAAGAGTTTTCTTTTTATCTGGGAAAAATAGGGACTTGGTGCCTAAAACTTAAAGGAAACTATGCTCAAACTACATATTCAATAAGATATTATGATAAAGAGCAATCTACAAATATCCACTTTAAAAATTCACATACAGACTCACAATAAATAGAAAATAAAGAGTTGGCAATGATGGAAAATACTTGTAAGGTACAAGACTACTTTGCAAATATCACATTCAAAATTTTTTGGGGTTATGTTCTTTACCAGCTAACCTATAAACCATTCTTCCTCTTCAAATAGCTTCATCCATTCAAGATTGTTCTTTCCCTAAAGTAAACAGTTACACTATGACCAAATCCTTCCTCTTCTTCTAGCTGATCAGAGTCGAGCTCCGGCGAGTTGTTATCTCCAGCGGTGGTCGAAGTGCGACGAAGTCGTCGTCTCAAACCATGACGAGCTCTGGCAAGACCGCACAACCAATCTGCTCCAGCGATATTTTAACCACTTGTAATCTACTTCCACACAAAAATTTAAAATTTATCAATTTTTTATCGAATTTTTGGAATACAAACTAACTTTTATTTTTAAAAATCTTATTACTTTTACTTTGAAATTGTCATGACTAGCTATGACTTAGTTGGCCTAACTAATTATTTTACTAATGGTTATCCTAATTAATTAGCTTTGAAGTTTCCAGCCACACTCCTTGCCAAATCATCCCCGGACGAGCTCCGGCGACGGGCCACTACCTACTCATCTGCCCAACTGCCACCTAGGCTACGACCGACCATTCTCCATCATTACCACTATCATAGCCAACCACATAGCACCACCATCGCCTCCACGACAAGCCGACCACCACTCTGCCACCTCCTATATAACCACCATAGTCATTGTCTCACCACCATCACCTTCACATCCACCACCGCCTCCATGACTGTTGTCATCACCATCTCCTTCCTGTCTCCAACCAACCTAGAAAACTCTGCGTCGCTCTCTGATTCTGCCAGCAACCCTGAACCCAACCCCGGTGCAGCGCCGCTTTCCCGGCGCCGATCTTCGAGCCTCCGGCATCTACCGCCCCTCGGTGAGCTCCTCTTCCGAGCCTCTATGGACTCTCCCTCTCCCCCCGACTCTCTTACTCTCCTTTTCTGTAACACCCCAGTCCCAAATAAGTAGACTAGGTACGTAGACATGTCAGTTATATAATAATATACGTAAGCTGTAAATGCAGTATAACATGACAAACTAATCTTATCCACAAAATAAAAGAATAAAATATCATAAATCAAGTATGAATTATCATTTTACAAGTTTGTATATGTTTGATATGTATATATATATATATATATATAATATATATATATAGACACACACACACACACACAACACACACAACATATATATATATATATATATATAATATATATATATATATATATATATATATATATATATATATATATATATATATATATATATATATATACATATATATTTGGGTGTCCGTGCATCCCATCAACCCTCGTGGCCACTGCCACCCAGCCGGGTTGATGTGGGAGGGAGGGCTCGATCCCTGGTCTCCCCGTCGAGAGCCCCTCCCTTGTGCCACTTGCGCTACGAGCGCCGGACATATATATATATATATATATATCTATATATATATATATATAATATATATATATATATATATATATATATATCTAAAAAATATATATATATATATTTTTAGTAGAACACTAGACTTTTATTGATGATTTAGAGAGTACCAACTCAGGTTACAAAATGATAAGGATTTCAAAGAATCCGATAACAAAAACATAAGTTAGGTCTACTTCTTCCCATGCGAGCAGGCGATTGTTGCTTTGCCAATTTGTCTCTGGATCTCCTGGCATATTTGTCTCCCATTATACTTGTACTGTTCGTATCTCCATTTGTTACGGTTTTTCCATAACACCCAACAAATCGCCCCGACCGTGATCTGTTTGTGATGAAGGTTATTTTTATGCCACCACAGAGAAAGACAATATTCAAAACTTGTTACCCGACCACGAATGTGAAGAAGATTTTGAGAAGTATGCCATGCCTGACTAGCCAACTCCCCTTCATAGAATATATGGTTGATAGATTCTGACATAGGGCTCGAGCAACAGTGACAGGTGGATACGCCATAAGAGAACTGACCATTTGGACGGAATGCATGAACTCCAGATGTTCTTGAACCTGTTATCAACAGGGAATGTTGTTCGGATGACCTTCCATGCTGAAGAAACAGTGAATCACTACGCAGGACACCAATGTGGACCAGTATCATCCTTCTCAATCAACTGAAATCTGACATCAAGATCCCTACCCGCCAGAATGCGACGCCAAATGTGAGATGAGTTAGATTGGACTGATGCTTCAGTAGGATGGATATTAGGGAAATATTTCCTCCTCATGAACTGAGTCCATAGAAGATCCTGGGATCTCAGTTTCCACCAATGTTTAACCGTGAAGGCATAAAAAACATCCTTGAGTCTCCGAACACCAAGACCTCCCTCTTCGTGGGGTCTAGCAATGTGATTCCACCCGATCCAGGAGTGTTTCCGATTACCATCCTTCGACCCCTATAAGAACTCACTAAACATCACTTCAATTTGATTAAGAACACTCATTGGAGGGTTTCTTGCAGCAAGACAGAAGATTGGGATGGAGGATAATACAGATTTAATGAGAATCAACTTACCCCCAGGGGACAAAATCTTGTTGTGCCACCCTTCAATTTTACTATGAACCTTGTCCTTGAGTTCTTCGAACATAGCCTAGTTCCTTCTACCCGTCATAAGAGGACATCCAAGATAAGTTATTGGAGGAGTTTTGATCTGATATCCAGTTAAAATGCTCAAAGAGTTGGCTTTGTCTTCCGGGAAATCCGAAGTGACACAAATGGCAGATTTAGTGCAGTTGACGAGCTAACCTGAGGCGCGCTCATAACGCTGCAACACCGTAATGAACTGAATAGAACGCCTATCTCCACCAGAAAAGATAATAATGTCATCCGCATAAGCGAGATGAGTAACACGAGGACATCCACTAGGAGAATAGTATGGTAGAAAGCCAGGAAGTAATGCCAATCTCTGAAGGTTCCTACTCAAAGATTCAGCCGCAAGAACAAACAGCAAAGGAGAGAGGGGATCACCTTGATGGAGTCCTCTGAAGGCCTGAAAATAGCCAGACATATTGCCATTGATCAATGTGGAAAACCATACATTGTTCACGAGGTGTAGAACCATGTTGATCCAACTTTCACTGAAACCGAGCCTGCGGAGAGTAGAGAATAGAAATCTCCAATTAACCCGATCATACGCCTTGCTCATGTCGAGCTTAATAGCTGCATTACGCCCCCAATTGTCATGACCTAACATGCTGAACATCTCCTGAGCCAGGATGATGTTATCAACTATTTCCCGACCCTTAATGAAGCCGCTTTGCTCCGGAGAAATGAACCGCGTCATCAAAGGAGAAAGCCTATTAGCAAGTAATTTAGAAAAGATCTTGTTCACAAATTGCAGAGGCTAATTGGCCTATATTCAGTAATAGAGGATGGATGCTTGTTCTTAGGGATCAAGACAAGAAGTGTGCTCGTGATAACCTTCGGCAAAGAGAAGCCATCAAAGAACATGTGGACCGCCGCTAGCACATCCTCCTTGATAATATGCCAACATTTGATGAAAAATATCCCTGAGAACCCATCAGGACCTGGGGCACTATGTCGATCAATCGATTTGACAGTGTTGTAAACCTCCTGCATTGTGGGTTTAATAGTAAGAGCTGCACTCTCATCATCACTGAGAATCTTAGGAAGAGCCGACATAAAATCCTCATCAGTAATAACTGGCTCGGGAAGAAACAAATTAGCAAAATGAGAATTAGATATTTGTTGTATCCCTCAAGATCTGTAGCTGTAGTACCATCCTCAGCGCGTAGTTGGTGAATATGAAGTCGACGACGTTTAGTAGAAACACATGAGTGGAAATACCCCGAGTTTCTATCCCCTTGCAAGTCCCATTTCAAACGGGCTTTTTGTTTCCAGTACGCCTCTTCAATTTGGATTCTTTGTTTGAGGTGAGCCTGCACTGCATGAAGCTCCGGTCTGGTTGAAGGGTCATTTTCGAATACGACCTCAGCAGCAACAACTCTATCCTCTGCCGTCTTAACTGACTGAAAATATCCCCAAATGTATTATGACTCCATGAGGATAAAGCCTTTCTAGTAGCAGAAAGACGCAAGCCCAAATTAGTAATTGGATTGTGATAATGAACGGAGGCCCATGCTTGATCAACTGTTTGAAGCAAGGAAGGATGAGCTGGCCAAAAAGACAAGAATCGAAATGGCTTCTTAGGAACAAGAGCGAGCACGAAACTGAACAAGGATGGGAGCGTGGTCTGACTCAGTATGATTCAAATGGTCACACGACGTGAGAGGAACCCAGTCCCACCATCTTCTGTCCATGAGCAATCGATAGAGCCTAGATCCCTGACGATCTGGCCCAACGTCATGTCTTGACCCATGTGAAGCAACTGCCAGTGAAAGGAGCCTCCGAAACACCCGCAGCCAGCTGAAAATCTCTGAAGTCCCTCATAGATGCCTCGTTATGTGGAAGACCACCAAACTTTCCTCTGTTCTGGAAATAGCATTAAAGTCGCCTCCAATCAGCCAAGAACGGGGAACAGATTCTGAAGTTGAAGCAAAGAATTCTAAAGCAAGCGTCGCCCCTCCTTAGTGTTACTTCTATGCACAACAGAGATCAAAGATGTAGCCGAAGTAGGAAGTAGGGGATAGGAGAAGAGAACCGATAAAGACTGATCCGACGAGTCTGCAAGGAAGATCTGGCCATCCTTGTTGCAAAAATCTAGATGTTTCCTTTGGCGTTGGATAATGCCATTTGAAAACCAAGCTTGACCTGGTAATAATGTAATTGTGCAGGGGAAACTTTCGGCTCTATAACAACTAAGAGCGGAACTTTATGCATGCGGCTAAGGGTTTAATTTTTAAGAGTCATTGGATTGGCTATGCCCCGAACATTCCAAATAGGATGTCAAACATTAGAGGAGGAGGAGGAGGTGGAAGGGTTTTGAGTGAGCTTCGCAGCTGCAGATCGAAGGACTCGAGTAGACGGCGGCGGCGGTACCTTCTTCTGGGCGGCCAACTGTTCTCGAGTGGACCGAACGGGCTTCTTCTTCTCGACCCTGTTGAGCCCATGACATGGCAGGGTCGAGCTCGCCCTCCTCGAGCTGGTCATCGGGAAGCACGTCGGGGATGAAGGATGGTGCAGGAGGAATGGAGGCAACTGGGGGAGCCTCCGTTTCAACTGGCATGGCGGTATTGATGAGTATAGTCACGTCGGTGTTATCCGCAGGGGTTTTGGACAAATCGTTGACGTGGTTGTCGCAGCCGTCAACCTGGAGCAGAAGTAAGGGTGGTGCGTCCTATTTGGCTGGAGCCTGGCTAGCTGGTGGAGGATTTGGCAGTTCGGGATTGGTTGGATCCTGGGTAGCTGTGGAGAGAATCACGTGTGGGGGGTTTGTATTTAATGCCTCATTGGGATCCGTTGTCTGTTCATTCAATGTGGTAGGCCTGGTCCTTAATAAGACCTCCTTCTACAGGAGCTTGAATAGAACATTCACCAATAGCCTGTGTAGCCTGGACATGGGCAGTGGGTGCACGCGTGTGGTACGGAGGAGGATCCTTGTAGGTTGCTTTTCTTTCTGTAGGACTTTGCATGAGCTTCGAATATGTCCTTGATGTTTACAAAAGGAGCAGTACATGGAGAAGATTCGTACTCCACTTTTTGTGATATTTTCCTACCATTCGATAGCTGGATAGCTACAGAGGGGAGGAGTTTTACTAGCATCATGTTCAACAAGAACGCGGGCTACGCTGGGACGTATCAATTCTTCAGTCGTGCGATCTAGACGCAGGGGGTTGTCGATGCCCATGGCAAGAGAGAATAATGCATTCTTGTTGAAAAATTGGATAGAAAGTCCTGGGAGCGAGACCCAGATCGGTGCAAGAGGGATTCCTCCAACGGAGAGAAATCGAGTGCCATCTGAACAATCTCATAGGAGCCCTTGTGATGAACCAGAGATCCTTCGAACGGAGACGGAGAAAACCACCTCCTCTGGGGTCTAATGAGGATATGCTTCGGATCTATGGAGCCAACTTGGACAGGACCCGTGAACTTGAAGTTGAGGAAAGCCTTCCTGATCACGTCCATGGAAGGACGTGGAGTGGGAAAACATGCCAATGAGGGCGAAGCGAACGGATCCGCAAGAATGGTTTCCTCCTCCTCGGAGAAGGCATCACCGGGATCCCTCGTGAAAACGACGGAGCACGGATCGGGATTGAGGGGGTTGGCACAGGTTGGGCCCCTGCCACCCGCCTCGGCGAACGTCTTAGCCATTAAGCCAATGGAGCGGGTGTCTCCACAGGCAAGGGACCCGGCTCGGCCAGAGGCCAAGCCGAGTCGTGGACAAAGATGGGAGCGACTAGGTTTAGGCGATCGCTAAAGCGAAGATCTATATATATATATCTTATATATATATATATATATATATATATATATATATATATATTTTATATATATATAATATTTATATTTATATATTTATATATTTTTTATTTATATATATATATATATATATATATAGATATATAATAATATATATATATAATATATTTATATATTATATATATTTATATATTTATATTTTTATTATATATATATATATAATATATATAATATTATATATATATAATATATTATATATATAAATATAATATATATATATATATATATATTATATATATATAATATACTAATACCTTTATTCAAGTTATGGGTAAACAATTAAGGAGTTGCAGAAAATAATACTGCAAAATAATTATACTAATACCTTTTCAAGTTATGGGTAAACAATTAACCCGAATAGAGAAGAATATTCAGAAGCTACATGATAAATTTAATTCACTTAAAGGAGTGGAGCTTCATGAGAGTCCTATTGTTAAACCCAAAATGGAACAAGTAGGATTCCAATTTGACCTCCAATGGAAGTCACCGACTATAAGTTTAGATCTAAGTCAGAATTTACTAAGGAAGATCTGAAGGAGTTAGTCGAGCAATTCAGAAATCAAAGCGTTAATGTACTCTCTGAAGAAGAATTGGCGAACGTCTTAAAGAGGAATTTCTGAATTATGATTCTAATAAGGCTGAGGATACACCTAAGCACCTTAATGTGCTACAAGGAGAATCCTCGACCCAGAATGGTCAAGAGTCTGAATCTGACTCTAGGGAGACTTGTTCTACTCAAGATGAACAAGTTAATCCTATTGAATTAGAGGAAATGTATAATTCTTTTAATTCGGTTCAAAACTCTTTAGAAGCGGTTCAGCGAAATATGAATCGAAAAGAGTTAATACTGTCAAATATGACAACCCAATTTGATTAAATATTACTACAAAAGACCTTCTCCCATGGATGTGTTATATGAGGAAAATGATTCTATAATTCAGAATCATTACTGTGCTGGAGAAATCTATGAATGGAACATAGATGGTCTTTCTGATAAGCAAATACATGATCGATTACATCGAATATTGATGTATTCCAATGTTGCTAAAGCCGCTGGTAATAATGATCGACAAATTGCCTTATTTGTCGCCAGTGGATTTACAGGCATCCTGCGAGGATGGTGGGATCATTGCCTGAGTAATGAGCAACGTATGGAAATAATAAATGTAGATATGGCTTAGGTTTAATTCTTCTGGTAGTAAAAAGGTTGCACGGCTGTCAACGATTTACGGCTAAACGGCACTCTCTGCCATTAAACGCCTACGCGACTTTGGTGCCGTCCCACAACCATAGACACACCATACAAACATCCCTAAGCATTCAAACATAACAACTAGTAGTAGTAAAACAACAGCAGATTACATTTTAATAGTCACATAAAGAAATTAGCAAGATAGAAATTACCTACTCTCGAGCCATCATGGCTCTGATACCAATTGCAAACAGGATCTTCAAAGCGGCCAGTAGAGTAGAGAAGGTTTCTGATGAGAAAATGAACCTCAATAGAAATTAGAGAAAATAGATCTCTATGTTACCCAAAAATGGTACATTCAAATAGATTTACTCATTAATGAGTATTATATAAGAATTTAATTGCATTAGTTGATAGTGGTGCCGATCTTAATTGTGTTAAAGAGGGTGTAATTCCAATCAAGTATTGCGAACGCACTACTCAAACACTAAGTGCTGCTAATAATAAGCATTGACAGCACCATATAAGGTTACAGATGTTAATGTCTGTAAAAATTCGGCCACCATACCACTATAATTTGTGGTAGTTAAGGAAATAACTCAGCATGTTATTCTAGGAACCCCTTTCCTAGAAAAACTCATGCCAATAAAGAGTATTAATTTGAAGGGAATTTCTACTATATATAAGGGTAGAGAAGTGACCTTTAAATTTATTCGTGATCCAATGATTAAAATCCTCAATGAAATAAGAGAAATTGATTTTAAAGAAAATCAAATCAATTTTCTCAGGGAGGAAATAAGGCAAATACAATTCTCTGAACAATTAAATAAGCCAGAGATGAAGGATAGAATACGACAAGTTGAAGAAGAGTTTAAGCTTCAAACTTGTAGTAATCTTCCAAATGCTTTTTGGGATCGGAAACAGCATATTGTTTCACTTCCATATGAGGATAGCTTTAATGAGAAAGATATCCCCACCAAGGCGAGGCCATGCCAGATGAATCAGCAATATCTGGAAATATGTAAAAAGGAAATACAGGATTTAATAGACAAGAAGTTAATAAGGAAATCCTACTCTCCATGGAGTTGTACAGCATTCTATGTAATGAATAATGCTGAGAGGGAGAGAGGTGTACCAAGATTGGTAATTAATTATAAACCTCTTAATAAGGTTTTAAAATGGATTAGATATCCAATCCCTAATAAGAGGGATTTGCTTAACAGAATTGTTAGAGCAAGAATATTTTCCAAATTTGATTTAAAATCAGGCTACTGGCAAATCCAGATAGCTGAACAGGATAGGTATAAGACCGCCTTTACCGTTCCATTTGGGCATTATGAATGGAATGTTATGCCCTTCGAACTAAAGAATGCTTCGTCCGAATTTCAGAATATAATGAATGAAATATTCAATAATTATTCTAAATTTATTTTATCTTATATTGATGATATATTAATATTTTCTAATTCTCTTGATGAACATTTTAAGCATTTGAAAATTTTCAAGCATTTAGTCATCAAGAATGGATTAGTAATATCAGCACCAAAAATGAAATGTTCCAAACAGAAATAAGATTTTTGGGACATAATATAGCAAATAGGACGATAATTCCTATTGATAGAAGTATTGAATTTGCTTCTAAGTTCCCCGATGAAATAACTGATAATAAACAGTTACAAAGGTTTCTTGGGGCTTTGAACTATGTTTCTGATTTTTATAAGAACATAGCTCAAGATACAAAAATTTTGTATCAAAGATTGAAGAAGAATCCACTTGCCTGGTCAGAAGAACATACGAAGGCAGTTAGGATAATAAAGCAGAAGGTTAAGAATTTACCTTGCTTACATTTAGCTAATGCTGAATGGTTTAAAATAGTAGAAACAGATGCTAGTGATATAGGTTATGGAGGCATCTTGAAGCAAAGAAACCCTGAGACTAATAAGGAAGTCTTAGTTAGGTTTTGTTCGGGTAAATGGAATGATACCCAACTTAATTACTCCACAATTAAGATCGGCACCACTATCAACTAATGCAATTAAATTCTTAATATAATACTCATTATTAATGAGTAAATCTATTTGAATGTACCATTTTTGGGTAACATAGAGATCTATTTTCTCTAATTTCTGTTGAGGTTCAGTTTCCTCATCAGAAACCCCAGGGGTAGAAGTATTACTTCTTTTTGAACTTTCCCCTTGCTCATTGGTATGCATTATCATATTCTTAGCTACTGTCTCTAAATTGGCTAGTCTTATTTGAGTCATCTCATCTTGAGATTTTAACTCTTTTATTTCTTTTTCAATACCTTAATCTCATTTTAGAGATCCTATATTGTTACAGCTTTTACCTCCTTATTCCTATATCGTCGGAGGACTTCATCCATGCTGTAAAATTCTTCTTTCTTATTAGTTCCTTCCTCATTCAAGGAACTACCATTTGACCTCTCTTCTAAGCTAAGAAAGTCTATTAACTTTTCTCTAGCATTTCTACTGATCTCAGTAGATAATAGAGATTTAATTATCTCTCCTTTATCTTGAGCAGTCAATACATTAATTGACAATCCATTCATTTCGACTATGGATTTATAATACTCAAGATCATGTTCATTGGAACATTCCTCACAGCTACATTCACTATCACATTCACACATATTAATCGACTCGTCATCACTAGACTCGTCTGATGAACCTAATTCTTCATCAGAATTTATTAATATTTTGTACAGGGTTTTCTTAACCCTTCATCCTCTATTTCTTGGATTTTCTTCTTAGTATAACACCTATTAGCATAATGACCTATTTTACCACATTTGTAGCATTTTATTTCTTTAGAGGATTTCCTCTTATGAGAAGATTTTTCTCTTTCCCCTTTTCTTTCTCCTTGTATTGCTGGGGATACTTCTTCTTCTTTCTTCTCCTATAATAGGACTTATTTCCTTTTTCTCTATTATAGTCCTTCTTAGCCTTTCCCTTTTTATCATAAGGCTTGTAATCATCTACAGCAAATTGGCTACAAAATTCACCTAATTGCTTTCTCTCCGAAAGCCTCTGTGATTTCAACTGATTCCTTAGCTTTAAATCATTACATAAAGCTAAGCCTTCTTGAACACAAGCATTAATCAATGCTCCATAGGTATAATTCTGATATGGTATTTCACCATTATTCCTTTCCTTTAACTTTTGCCGTATTTTCTCAGCAAAAGGTTGGGTAGTCCATCAATAAATTTGGACTTCCAGTGTGATGCATTGGCATCATCTAGCGCCATGATTTACTCAGAAAAGTATCTTTATACCATCTGAAATGGGTCAAAGTTGGACATCGCAAATTCTGTAATAGGGTTCTAATTCTCCCCCCATCAGAAATATGTCCTGTGAAATGCTCTAATATATTGTATATTAGTATAAACAGCATCAGATTTCTGCTGTCCATCTTCTGTTTTAGTGACATTTATTATTTCATACGTTGCTCATTACTCAGGCAATGATCCCACCATCCTTGCAGGATGCCTGTAAATCTACTGGCGACAAATAAGGCAATTTGTCGATCATTATTACCAGCGGCTTTAGCAACATTGGAATACATCAATATTCGATGTAATTGATCATGTATTTGCTTATCAGAAAGACCATCTATGTTCCATTCATAGATTTCTCCAGCACAGTAATGATTCTGAATTATAGAATCATTTTCCTCATATAACACATCCATGGGAGAAGGTCTTTTGTAGTAATATTTAATCAAATTGGGGTTTGTCATATTTGACAGTATTAACTCTTTCTCGATTCATATTTCGCTGAACCGCTTCTAAAGAGTTTTGAACCGAATTAAAAGAATTATACATTCCTCTAATTCAATAGGATTAACTTGTTCATCTTGAGTAGAACAAGTCTCCCTAGAGTCAGATTCAGACTCTTGACCATTCTGGGTCGAGGATTCTCCTTGTAGCACATTAAGGTGCTTAGGTGTATCCTCAGCCTTATTAGAATCATAATTCAGAAATTCCTCTTTAAGACGTTCGTACTCTAATTCTTCTTCAGAGAGTACATTAACGCTTTGATTCTGAATTGCTCGACTAACTCCTTCAGATCTTCCTTAGTAAATTCTGACTTAGATCTAAACTTATAGTCGGTGACTTCCATTGGAGGTCTAATTGGAATCCTACTTGTTTCCATTTTGGGTTTAACAATAGGACTCTCATGAAGCTCCACTCCTTTAAGTGAATAAATTATCATGTAGCTTCTGAATATTCTCCTCTCTTCGGGTTAATGTTTACCCATAACTTGAATAAAGTATTAGTATTAGTATAATTATTTGCAGTATTATTTTCTGTAACTCCTTTATTGTGGCTTTCTCATGTTCTATAGCCTTATAGAACGAATTAGCCTCAATATTAGTATTGAACGGAGCAGATATTTTAAGAGATTCATTAGGAGGATATAACGATTTTATTTTCTGTCCTCCCTTGGGTCCAAATCTTAAATTGCTCCTCAATGATATTTATATGTCTTATTCTACCACTAAGATATTCTTCAAGGAACCAATCTCGGAACCCATCGTACCTTCTGCATATTTGAAGGTCTTCTTCATACATTTTCTATATTCTCTACGTTGATGAACTTTGAATTGGCGTTGAAACCTTCCCTAAATTCTCTATTTGCTTCGCTGTAATATTCTTTCTTACAGCACTCATCATCGCTGGTGAGAGCCTATAATCCATTAAAAATTAAATGCCATTTCCGACATTGTCGGCTCCTCATCTAATTTAGATGACTGAGAATTGATTTGGAAGCATATATTGGGTGAACTACATGGATTCATTTATTTGAAGCTTTTTATTTTGCTTTCTTCTATATTAGAAGATTCAGCTTCTGATTGCTTATCTGAGATGGATTTCTCAGTTATGAATCTCCTAGAACTTGATGTAGAGATTCTGGCTTTTATTTGTGGAGTAAATCTAACTTCCATATCGCCATCTGGAGTCTGAATTATCTGGTCTATTTCCGAATCCATTATGGGTTTCGGAGGTACAGCCATATTCAGAGTCCATTCATTGGAAAAGTTTATTTCTTCCCACTTGATTATTCTATTAGTAGCTACTTTAGTAGTCAAAAGATTAGTCTCTACTAAGTAGTCTGTCCTGGTTTAGTAAGGTGTTTTAGCCTTTGGGGCTAAAGTATTTAATACCTTAAATGAACTCTATAGATTATTGCTATAGTTTCAGATCCAGGAAGAAAATTATAACCAAATGTCTTTAGATTCAAAGACAACAGCTTCTAACAGGTTTGTATCTGTTAGAGATAAGCTCAAATTGGGATAAACATTAAAATATACTGGACCATGACAGAGACTTGTCTGCATGACTCCCATTAGGGATTGAGCCCAATCCAAACACCGACCATCTCTTAAAGATGTCAGTAATGATGCATTTAAACCTTGAAGTGTTAAAGGTTTTAATGCTACTTGTATTAGTCCAATATGAATAAAATTATATTTATCTCTGTAATTAGAGATATCGTCTTCAGATAACAACTTGATTATTTGTTCATTATCTGAGACTTGGACAGTCCTTTCTATTGTTTTAATTGCAATGGAAGACTTGAAATCAAAAGTACCTATTTGGTATATTTCCTTGGGTTGAACTTTAGGAATTGTCCATTTGTTCAACTCCTCTAATTCCGTAGGGAATTCATACAGATTAGTATTCTTAACTGATTTACCCTTATTAAGGGTCTTCTTATTGGAACCTATTAGGTTTGCCAACTGGTCACTCATCTTAGGAGGATCTATCTTGCTACCTTCTTCATGTAAACTATTAACCTGCATCCTGCTGTTAATATCACTACTACTATCGCTAATATCTAAATGGCTTAGGTTTAATTCTTCTGGTAGTAAAAAGGTTGCACGGCTGTCAACGATTTACGGCTAAACTAGGCACTCTCTGCCATTAAACGCCTACGCGACTTTGGTGCCGTCCCACAACACATAGACACACCATACAAACTATCCCTAAGCATTCAAACATAACAACTAGTAGTAGTAAAACAACAGCAGATTACATTTTAATAGTCACATAAAGAAATTAGCAAGATAGAAATTACCTACTCTCGAGCCATCATGGCTCTGATACCAATTGCAAACAGGATCTTCAAAGCGGCCAGTAGAGTAGAGAAACAAGATCGAAATAGCAAACTTGAACTTTTATTGATATTAGTAGTAGTACAAGCACTCACAAACTCACACTCTTGCAGAGGAAAATAAAAAAAAACTAGTACAAACTTGCACACCCAAATGAGGCAGAAGGCCTCTATTTATAGTACAAACACACCCGAAGCCAACCGGCAGTATCAGTTATTGCAAGCCATCTGTCCAGAAGCACCGCCTCGAGTGAATTATTGGAGCTACGTAGTGTATTAGGCACATACGTGTCCCGACAACTTTATGTCATATCTCATTTTGCTTTATTAAAGGAGATTCTCCCTTATCTTGATTTTGGCCGAATTCTGGATTGTAGGGCCCACGTCCACAATTATCAATATTCGTGGCTGTCTTCATCAATTCCACCTTTATTTCTCTGTCGTACAGCTGTCCTTTATTTCCTATCATCTTCACTATTTCTGGGTCGCCTTCGTGGCGCGTGACTGGCGGACGATTCAACCACCACTTCATTATTGCTTTCTGCGAAAGATTCTTCCTTATCGCTATGGGCTGCTGCGACTGACGCTTCGGATGACCTCATTGATTCATCATCATCTAATTCTCTAAAAACAGTATCGCCAAATATTTCCTTCATTTGGGAATGAATATATTTGCGACAGCGATTTTTCAATTCTTCTTTAGATATTTTAGGATTTTTCCTAAGAATATAATCTTTATATTTTCTTAGGTAATTATCCTCATAATCCATTACCTTCTCTTCTTGCAGCCGGGTTGATTCTTTCGCTTCTTCTGCAAGAGACGCCTTGATTTCTGCAATTTTCTCTTTCTCATTAATTCTATTCCACCATTTAATGAGAAAAATTCTTTTTAATTTATAAATTCCAAATTCTCCCTCTGCACATTTGAGAGACCACTTCATTATGTGGGGAATATTATTAGAGACGAAAAATAACATAGTTGTCTCCTCATCATAAAAATTCTGTTTCTTTTGGCAAATTTTTGCCTTCTCGACCCATTCGTCGAACAAATTGAGCAATGGTCCTGACAAGATTTCCAGGTTAGCTCCAAAGTAATTCCACCATTTAATAAACCAGGTGGGTATGTCCTGCTCTAATATTTTCGGACATATCTTAATGAACCAGGAATGCTTTCTTCTGTCATTTTCATAATAAAACACATAAAAGAAAGCATCAATGTAATCCCAGTATGTGAACTTCATTGAAGTTGTGCTATTTCTGAAGAGCATTGCCCTCTCAAAATTCGGATGCAAACCCCACGATTGAGGAGTGAGGATTTTGTATATAGTTATTTTGCTATATACAATCTCTGAATGCGGGTCTTTAGGATTCTGCCTAAAGTGCTCTATCTCTGCCGAATTTGTAGAGCATAGCATTCCTTCATAGTGTATTCTCGCCCTCATTTTTATGGGATAAAAATTTCTCTCAAAGTATTTGTCTTTGAGCTGCCATGGATCCCATGTGTCAAGCGATGCAGGAATATCATGTCGGTCAAGACATATGATGTCTTCCTCAGCTGATTTTTGAGTGTAAATTGACTCCATTTTAGCAAGAGTAGCTGCCTCTTGGTAGGAAAATTTTTCCTTCTGCTGCTCATTTGATGCAGTATCGGCTGAAACAATTATATTTCTTCGCACAGGAATTTGGTCATGCCTCCGGTGAGTCTTCCGACTCTTGGGCTGCTCCCATTTGGGAGGCTCCCAGGGCTGCTTGCCCTTATCGCGTCTGCTCATTCTGCAAAAATTCATGCGTTAGAAAATTGGGAAGACTATTTTCTTCACCTTTAATATATTCAATATCAAAATCAAAAATTGCTAATTCAGCCTGCCATCTAGCAAAGATTTGTTTTGAAGCTAGATTTTTAACATCCTTTTCGAAGACAGTTTTTGCAGAGCTACAATCTATTCTAAGCAAAAACTTCTGATTAAGCAGATCATCTTGGAACTTATGTATACATTTAATAATAGAAAGAATTTCTTTCTTAATTGTGGAGTAATTAAGTTGGGTATCATTCCATTTACCCGAACAAAACCTAACTAAGACTTCCTTATTAGTCTCAGGGTTTCTTTGCTTCAAGATGCCTCCATAACCCATATCACTAGCATCTGTTTCTACTATTTTAAACCATTCAGCATTAGCTAAATGTAAGCAAGGTAAATTCTTAACCTTCTGCTTTATTAGTCTCTACTAAAGTAGTCTGTCCTGGTTTAGTAAGGTGTTTAGCCTTTGGGGCTAAAGTATTTAACACCTTAAAATGAACTCTATAGATTATTGCTATAGTTTCAGATCCAGGAAGAAAATTATAACCAAATGTCTTTAGATTCAAAGACACAGCTTCTAACAGGTTTGCATCTGTTAGAGATAAGCTCAAATTGGGATAAACATTAAAATATACTGGACCATGACAGAGACTTGTCTGCATGACTCCCATTAGGGATTGAGCCCAGTCCAAACACCGACCATCTCTTAAAGATGTCAGTAATGATGCATTTAAACCTTGAAGTGTTAAAGGTTTTAATGCTACTTGTATTAGTCCAATATGAATAAAATTATATTTATCTCTGTAATTAGAGATATCGTCTTCAGATAACAACTTGATTATTTGTTCATTATCTGAGACTTGGACAGTCCTTTCCATTGTTTTAATTGCAATGGAAGACTTGAAATCAAAAGTACCTATTTGGTATATTTCCTTGGGTTGAACTTTAGGAATTGTCCATTTGTTCAACTCCTCTAATTCCGTAGGGAATTCATACAGATTAGTATTCTTAACTGATTTACCCTTATTAAGGGTCTTCTTATTGGAACCTATTAGGTTTGCCAACTGGTCACTCATCTTAGGAGGATCTATCTTGCTACCTTCTTCATGTAAACTATTAACCTGCATCCTGCTGTTAATATCACTACTACTATCGCTAATATCTAAATGGCTTAGGTTTAATTCTTCTGGTAGTAAAAAGGTTGCACGGCTGTCAACGATTTACGGCTAAACTAGGCCTCTCTGCCATTAAACGCCTACGCGACTTTGGTGCCGTCCCACAACACATAGACACACCATACAAACTATCCCTAAGCATTCAAACATAACAACTAGTAGTAGTAAAACAACAGCAGATTACATTTTAATAGTCACATAAAGAAATTAGCAAGATAGAAATTACCTACTCTCGAGCCATCATGGCTCTGATACCAATTGCAAACAGGATCTTCAAAGCGGCCAGTAGAGTAGAGAAACAAGATCGAAATAGCAAACTTGAACTTTTATTGATATTAGTAGTAGTACAAGCACTCACAAACTCACACTCTTGCAGAGGAAAATAAAAAAAAAACTAGTACAAACTTGCACACCCAAATGAGGCAGAAGGCCTCTATTTATAGTACAAACACACCCGAAGCCAACCGGCAGTATCAGGTTATTGCAAGCCATCTGTCCAGAAGCACCGCCTCGAGTGAATTATTGGAGCTACGTAGTGTATTAGGCACATACGTGTCCCGACAACTTTATGTCATATCTCCTTTTGCTTTATTAAAGGAGATTCTCCCTTATCTTAATTTTGGCCGAATTCTGGATTGTAGGGCCCACGTCCACAATTATCAATATCCGTGGCTGTCTTCATCAATTCCACCTTTATTTCTCTGCCGCACAGTTGTCCTTTATTTCCTATCATCTTCACTATTTCTGGGTCGCCTTCGTGGCGCGTGACTGGCGGACGATTCAACCACCACTTCATTATTGCTTTCTGCGGAAGATTCTTCCTTATCGCTATGGGCTGCTGCGACTGACGCTTCGGATGACCTCATTGATTCATCATCATCTAATTCTCTAAAAACAGTATCGCCAAATATTTCCTTCATTTGGGAATGAATATATTTGCGACAGCGATTTTTCAATTCTTCTTTAGATATTTTAGGATTTTTCCTAAGAATATAATCTTTATATTTTCTTAGGTAATTATCCTCATAATCCATTACCTTCTCTTCTTGCAGCTGGGTTGATTCTTTCGCTTCTTCTGCAAGAGACGCCTTGATTTCTGCAATTTTCTCTTTCTCATTAATTCTATTCCACCATTTAATGAGAAAAATTCTTTTTAATTTATAAATTCCAAATTCTCCCTCTGCACATTTGAGAGACCACTTCATTATGTGGGGAATATTATTAGAGACGAAAAATAACATAGTTGTCTCCTCATCATAAAAATTCTGTTTCTTCTGGCAAATTTTTGCCTTCTCGACCCATTCGTCGAACAAATTGAGCAATGGTCCTGACAAGATTTCCAGGTTAGCTCCAAAGTAATTCCACCATTTAATAAACCAGGTGGGTATGTCCTGCTCTAATATTTTCGGACATATCTTAATGAACCAGGAATGCTTTCTTCTGTCATTTTCATAATAAAACACATAAAAGAAAGCATCAATATAATCCCAGTATGTGAACTTCATTGAAGTTGTGCTATTTCTGAAGAGCATTGCCCTCTCAAAATTCGGATGCAAACCCCACGATTGAGGAGTGAGGATTTTGTATATAGTTATTTTGCTATATACAATCTCTGAATGCGGGTCTTTAGGATTCTGCCTAAAGTGCTCTATCTCTGCCGAATTTGTAGAGCATAGCATTCCTTCATAGTGTATTCTCGCCCTCATTTTTATGGGATAAAAATTTCTCTCAAAGTATTTGTCTTTGAGCTACCATGGATCCCATGTGTCAAGCGATGCAGGAATATCATGTCGGTCAAGACATATGATGTCTTCCTCAGCTGATTTCTGAGTGTAAATTGACTCCATTTCAGCAAGAGTAG
Source organism: Iris pallida (assembly GCA_029216955.1). NCBI lineage: Eukaryota > Viridiplantae > Streptophyta > Magnoliopsida > Asparagales > Iridaceae > Iris > Iris pallida. The sequence continues at coordinate 39,087 of JANAVB010005786.1, read as the reverse complement.
CTGCCTCTTGGTAGGAAAATTTTTCCTTCTACTGCTCATTTGATGCAGTATCGGCTGAAACAATTATATTTCTTCGCACAGGAATTTGGTCCTGCCTCCGGTGAGTCTTCCGACTCTTGGGCTGCTCCCATTTGGGAGGCTCCCAGGGCTGCTTGCCCTTATCGCGTCTGCTCATTCTGCAAAAATTCACGCGTTAGAAAATCGGGAAGACTATTTTCTTCACCTTTAATATATTCAATATCAAAATCAAAAATTGCTAATTCAGCCTGCCATCTAGCAAAGATTTGTTTTGAAGCTAGATTTTTAACATCCTTTTCCAAGACAGTTTTTGCAGAGCTACAATCTATTCTAAGCAAAAACTTCTGATTAAGCAGATCATCTTGGAACTTATGTATACATTTAATAATAGAAAGAATTTCTTTCTTAATTATGGAGTAATTAAGTTGGGTATCATTCCATTTACCCGAACAAAACCTAACTAAGACTTCCTTATTAGTCTCAGGGTTTCTTTGCGTCAAGATGCCTCCATAACCCATATCACTAGCATCTGTTTCTACTATTTTAAACCATTCAGCATTAGCTAAATGTAAGCAAGGTAAATTCTTAACCTTCTGCTTTATTATCCTAACTGCCTTCGTATGTTCTTCTGACCAGGCAAGTGGATTCTTCTTCAATCTTTGATACAAAATTTTTGTATCTTGAGCTATGTTCTTATAAAAATCAGAAACATAGTTCAAAGCCCCAAGAAACCTTTATAACTGTTTATTATCAGTTATTTCATCGGGGAACTTAGAAGCAAATTCAATACTTCTATCAATAGGAATTATCGTCCTATTTGCTATATTATGTCCCAAAAATCTTATTTCTGTTTGAAACAATTTCATTTTTGGTGCTGATATTACTAATCCATTCTTGATGACTAAATGCTTAAAAATTTTCAAATGCTTAAAATGTTCATCAAGAGAATTAGAAAATATTAATATATCATCAATATAAGATAAAATAAATTCAGAATAATTATTGAATATTTCATTCATTATATTCTGAAATTCGGACGGAGCATTCTTTAGTCCGAAGGGCATAACATTCCATTCATAATGCCCAAATGGAACGGTAAAGGCGGTCTTATACCTATCCTGTTCAGCTATCTGGATTTGCCAGTAGCCTGATTTTAAATCAAATTTGGAAAATATTCTTGCTCTAACAATTCTGTTAAGCAAATCCCTCTTATTAGGGATTGGATATCTAATCCATTTTAAAACCTTATTAAGAGGTTTATAATTAATTACCAATCTTGGTACACCTCTCTCCCTCTCAGCATTATTCATTACATAGAATGCTGTACAACTCCATGGAGAGTAGGATTTCCTTATTAACTTCTTGTCTATTAAATCCTGTATTTCCTTTTTACATATTTTTAGATATTGCTGATTCATCTGGCATGGCCTCGCCTTGGTGGGGATATCTTTCTCATTAAAGCTATCCTCATATGGAAGTGAAACAATATGCTGTTTCCGATCCCAAAAAGCATTTGGAAGATTACTACAAGTTTGAAGCTTAAACTCTTCTTCAACTTGTCGTATTCTATCCTTCATCTCTGGCTTATTTAATTGTTATTTCTATATTCTCTACGTTGATGAACTTTGAATTGGTGTTGAAACCATTCCCTAAATTCTCTATTTGCTTCGCTGTAATATTCTTTCTTACAGCACTCAATCATCGCTGGTGAGAGCCTATAATCCATTAAAAATTAAATGCCATTTCCGACATTGTCGGCTCCTCATCTAATTTAGATGACTGAGAATCTGATTTGGAAGCATATATTGGGTGAACTACATTGGATTCATTTATTTGAAACTTTTTTATTTTGCTTTCTTCTATATTAGAAGATTCAGCTTCTGATTGCTTATCTGAGATGGATTTCTCAGTTATGAATCTCCTAGAACATTTTAAGCACCTTAATATGCTACAAGGAGAATCCTCGACCCAGAATGGTCAAGAGTCTGAATCTGACTCTAGGGAGACTTGTTCTACTCAAGATGAACAACTTAATCCTATTGAATTAGAGGAAATGTATAATTCTTTTAATTCGGTTCAAAACTCTTTAGAAGCGGTTCAGCGAAATATGAATCGAGAAAGAGTTAATACTGTCAAATATGACAAACCCAATTTGATTAAATATTACTACAAAAGACCTTCTCCCATGGATGTGTTATATGAGGAAAATGATTCTATAATTCAGAATCATTACTGTGCTGGAGAAATCTATGAATGGAACATAGATGGTCTTTCTGATAAGCAAATACATGATCAATTACATCGAATATTGATGTATATATATATATATATATATATATATATATATATATATATATATATATATATATATATATATATATATATATATATATATATAGAAAAAGAAATGTTTTCTCCTACCCCAGGTCTCCTCTTCCGCTCCCTCCCATCCCCTTGGCCGGCTTAGGCCGGCCGGCCCACACCCCTCCCCTCCTCCCCCTCTCCTTCTTCGCCCGTCTCCGTAGTTTCGCCCCGTCCCTCTCCTCCGATGGCGTTCCAATGGACCCCGGAGGCTCTAGCCCTGCTTCAGCTCCTCCCCGCTGCCCTCCAAACCCGACAACCTCCCCCTCCGTTCATCCCCCCGACGCCAGCCTCCTCATCCTTCGAGCCGGCCGGTGCGACCTCCTATCCGCCATGGGGCGGCCACGGCCCTGCCCCATCCCTATCCTCGCCGAGTGTTCCCCCTGGCCCCCCGTCCTCCTCCGCCCTGGTTGGGGGAACCGCCGACCCCGACTTTGTCCAGCGACAGCAGCTCATCGTCACCGCTCCTTCCAAATTTTCGAATTCGTATCTCCCCCCCTCGGAAGTAGAGCTCCCTGGCTGCTCAGTCCTCGAGCCCACCGCCTCCCTTTCCCTCGGGAACTCCATCTATGGCGCGTAAGCAGTCAGCGCTTCAGTTCCTGCTCGCTCCCTTTCTCAAGGTGGGCCCCGAGAGGAGTGGTCTCCCATTCTTCTTGACTCCTTTGCGCAGCAGGAGCAGCCTCATGGCTCATTCCATTTTGCGCAGCACGTGACCCCCACCGAGCATCTTCATTGGGCTGGGTCAGTGGTTGGTGGACCCCGTCCTTTTGAGCATCTTGGCTCCTTTGTGCAGCAGGAGCAGCCTCATGGCTCATCATTCCACTTTGCACAGCAAGTGTCCCCCCACCCGGCTCCTTTGCGCATGCCTCCCCACCCTTCTTTCCCCCACTTCCTTGCGCAATCCGCTCACCCCCCCCCATCTGCTCTTCCGCGCAATCTGCCCCCCCTCCAGCGCAATCCACTCATCTTTCCCGTCGCTCTTCAGCGCCAGCCGTTCTCCCCCCCTCTGCGCAATCCATTTATCCCCTCCCCTGCTCTTCATTCCCCCAACCGCCCCCCGTCCCCCACCTCACCAACTCCGACTTTGCCCTTTCAGCTGGTCCCCCAGTCTCACCCCCTCAGCGCAATCCGCCTACCCCTCCCTCGCCCTTCTCCGCCGCCCCCCTGGCGCTGTTCACCCGCCACCCCTCGTTCCTTCTTCCACGCCCCCCGCGACGGGACTCATCATCCATTCTTCCCCGTCATCTTTCTCTGCCTCAGTCTCAGCCGACTCCGCTACGTCTCTTGCGGCCTTTCCGGCACACCCCCTCCCCGTGGCGGCCGTAGCGCCGCTGATCCCCATCGTCCCCCAAGGCGGAGTTTCTGACGCCGTCACCGTCTCCCCTGTCGCCCCGGCTCCCCCACTCCGCATTCTCTCAAGGAATCTCTCCACACCTCCCCCCAGCTCCGAGATCACCCTCCCCCAGGGTGGACCCTCGCTTGCCCGTTCCGCCCCCTCGGGACCTTCGGCCCCCGGTCCGTCCCAACCCTCTTTCGCCGCCATGCTTCGTCCGGATCTCATTCCCCCGAAGGGCACCATTATCCCAGATGTCCATCTGTCGGACATTGACTACCCCCAAGAAACATCAGCCCCAGTCATCTCCTTCTCCGACAAAGAAATGTCGTCCCTGTCTGCGGCCTGTCCTCACACATTCGTCCTGAAATTTTCCATCGGTTGTCCCAAACTTTCCAAGGTACAGGAAGCTATCGCCAAATGGAATCTCGCTTCCGAATATCGAGTTGCTCCCCTCGATCCCAGACACATTCTCCTTCACCTGTCATCCGAAAGCGACCATAGAACTATATGGTCCAAGGGCACTTGCAAGATTGACACCTTCCAGATGAAGATCATCAAGTGGTCCCCAGGGTTCAGCACTAAAGAAGACTCAGCCACAGTTGCTGCTTGGGTTACTCTCCCAAACCTCCCTCTTATTTGCTTTGTCCCAGCGGCGCTCAGGCGCATCGCCAACTCCTTCGGGACGTACGTGGCTACGGCACCCGAGACGAGCAACCTCACTAAAGCCCACTACGCCAAAATCTGTGTCGAGCTAGATCTCACTTCAGATCCACCCAACTTTATCACTATCGAGCTAGGCAACCGCTCCCACACTCAACAAATCCTCTACGACAATCACATATTGTACTGCAAGCATTGCCACCTAAGAGGCCACCAACCCAAGTACTGTCATCGCCTTCACCCGGAGCTTAAAAAGAAGCCATCCAAGAAAGACTCCGACCTACCTACCGGACAATCCCCCAAGCCGCCCATCCTCCCTCTTTCGAACTTCCATATTCGATTCGACTCCAGTAACGGAGCACCCGAACCCGTCGATCAACCAAGCAGGGCCCTGATCCCTTTCATCCCCCAACAAATAGAGATCTCCAACCAATTTGCTATCCTTCAATCAGAGGATCCAGACTCCGCAGACCCTCCGGAAGGCTCCAGCAGTCCCAAGCAAACGCCTCTCTCTCCCAACTCCTCGCAATTGGTGGAAACTTTCGACCCGGGTAGCGCAGATCCCCAGAACCTCTCCACATGTCAAGGAAACGCCCCCCCCTACATCTCCCCTCAACGACGAAGCTCACCAACCCCCCAGATCGGAAATGGTCGTAGACGCCCTTGCCATCCTCGGCCCCGACCAAGCGAGAAGAGGCCTGCAAGTCCTAGCCGCAGGATTTCCCCTTCAGCAAATGTTGATTGAGAACGAGCACGACTCCCTAACCATCCCCACGGAGGACCCGGTAGTCGACTCAGCTGGTGACCTGATAGGCCCCTCATCAGGCCCGCTCGAGTGCCTCAACCTCAATCCTCCCACTACTTTGAATGCGGAACCATCGAACTCCCAACGGAGTGAATCAGGCACCGTCAAAACTGCCAACATCCAAACCAGATCCACCGCAAGGCGGAACAAAAAACACCCCCATAACCAAACAAATGCTTAACATCATTTCTTGGAATGTTCGAGGTCTGGCAAACAAACCGACATTAAGATGAATTTCCAGCCTTCGAAAAATTCACAAGATTGACATCTTCATCATCATTGAACCCAAAATCCTCTCCAAACGTCTTAAATCTACCCAGTTAGCTCTGGGCCTCCCTACAGCGATTGCCGGCAGGCATGACATTTGGATTCTCGGATCGAAGGACATTAAACTCGAAATCATCCAGGACTCACAACAAGCCCTCTCCTGCTGGGTCACTCACCCCACCCTCCCGGAACGGGCCATTCTTTCAGCGGTCCACGGCAGCTGTGTCATCGCGGAACGTAAACACCTCTGGAACGACCTCCTCGACACCTATCTCCACAATCCCAACTCCCCCTGGCTTTGCATCGGGGACTTCAACGCCATCACCTGCAGAGACGAGAAGATCGGAGGACGTCCTCCGCCCCTATCAGCCATGCAGGACTTCAACGACTTCATATTCAATGCTCACCTTACTCCTCTCCAGTTCAAAGGCAGCAAATTCACATGGTGTAACATGCAGGAAGGCGAACGCCGTCAATACTCCCGTCTGGACAGAGCCCTCACCAACGCTTACTGGCACGGCATGAGGATCAGCTCCACCCTGTCTCACCTCAATTCAACAGAATCCGACCACGCCCCTATCCTGGTGGAAATCAAAAACAACAACTACCAACCCAAAAAGAACTTCCAATTCCTCGATTTTTGGACCGATCACCCGCAGTTCTTGAGCATCGTTGCGGAGGCGTGGAACAGTCAGGACTCCCCCAACCCTCTCACTCGGGTCAGCAACAAGCTCAAAGCCACCAGGAAAGCTCTGTCCAAGTGGAGCAAACTAGCCTTCGAGGACATATTCCAAGCAATCCGTGTCGCTGAAGACGATGTGACCCGAGCAGAAGCCTTATTCCTTTTCGACCAATCCCCTGCTGCCAGGAGAGCCTTGAACCTGACCAAGGCGATGCTCAAATTCAGGCTTAAAGTCGAGACCGACTTCTGGAAGCAGAAAGCCAGATTGAAATGGGACAGCGACGGAGACAAAAACTCCAAATACTTCCACGACTGCGTCAATGGCAAAAGATACAAACTCTTCATTCACCAAATTGCTGACGAACAAGGCATTATCAGAATAGACCATAAGAAGATCCAAGAGGCGGCCGCTGATTACTACACCAAATTATTCTCGAAGGAGAGGGTCCACATGGACA
>JANAVB010005786.1:0-27500 GCA_029216955.1 Iris pallida | reverse complement strand
CAACTATCGCAAGGAAGCACGATATGAGGAATTAGAACCAGTGATAGGAGTAAGAATATGATAAAAAGGTCTCTGCTTGCTACTGGGGTTCGCACACATCACGACACTTTAAGCCAACTTCCAACCAAACAAGGACAGAAGTTGACCCGTCATGTCCTGACGTTCTGCTTATCTCAGTAGTTAACAGAGTATGTACAGTACACACACAAATCAAATTAAACGGCCATGTAACTACTACGGCTTGCTACTGTAAGTTCCAAGTTGCCCTAGAAGTATGCAATAAGGGATTCCTCAGTTCTTACTATGTACAAGCAAGGCTAGTCTATCTAATAATCAATTACGCCAATCATGAATTAGACGAGTCCCAGCGGGACACCCGTCATCAGTATATAAATAGTATAAGCAGATACCACTCCCTGCCCGTGTGGCAGATTTACAGTATCTGTGGGAACCATCCGGCATGTCGGGGCACTAATTGTCCCGAAGATGGCTGCCATGTAAGAACTCGAGAATCCATTCTCTCCATGCCATCGTTATTTTATTTAGCTTAATAGTCCCTATGTTGATTGAAATCTCATGTCGTGGATCATGGTCATTCAGAATGAGTACTTCTGTACAGAGTACGATATGTACAACTCTACAACAACGCCTGTGCGGCTGGGTTGTAGGTCTTACATAGCGTAATGTACAATCAAACCTAGCCACAGAATAATCATGCCTTGACTGTAAGACGCATATGCTGCTTTACAGAAAATAGAAGTCAATATGTGTCCATATGCCAATGTTCGGATCAGCTAGTCGTTCACAATAGTTCATGGTTCATACATGAACGTGTCTCATTCAATTCAATAAGACGACTAGCTAGTCTCTGAGTTCCAACTAGGAACGCATGATCAATTATTAGTCAAGGTAACAATCAATGTCAATCTGGGGCAAGAAACAGCCAAAAGGCACTATGGACGGCAATAGATGGATGCCCATCTATGCGGCCGGGTAAATCAGGATCCCTTTATGCGGTCGGAAAAGGAGAAAGGGGTTATGCGGCCATGGGAGGAACAGTTTATGCGGCCAGGAGGGGATGGGTTTATGCGGCTCGGAGCTGCCAAGGCCATGTGACAAGCAATGGGGGGGTCTTATGCGACTGGAGGGTCTCCTGCGGCTAGAGCTAACAAAGCCATGCGGCAAGAGCCAAGCAAGGCCATGCGGTAAGGGAAAACATGCATATGCGGCAAAGGGGAAATGAGTCCATGCGGCTCGGAAAGAAAAGTTCATGCGGCTGAGGAGAAACAGGGTCATGCGGCTCGGGGATAAAAGTTCATGCGGCTGAGGAGAAACAGGATCATGCGGCTCGGAACTACCAAAGCCATGCGGCCAGAAGAAACATGTATATGCGACTGCAGGGGGAAGGTTTCATGTGGCTAATAGCTAGAGATAGCTATGCGACTGAAAGCCAACCAAGCCATGCGGTAAGATAGAAAGTTCATGCGGCAAGGCTGTCTAAAGCTATGCGGCAAGGGGAAAACATGCATATGCGACTAAGATGCGGCTAAGGAAAACATGCATGTGCGGCAAGAGGAAAACATGCATATGCGGCAAGGAAAACCGCAGGGATCTTGCCGCATGAAAAGCCATGCGGTCAAGTACTGTTCTTCTTCTCTAATTTTTCGAGAAGAAGGACCATAAAAGCCATGGCTTACAGCTCCAATAGTCCTTCATCCAAAGTCAGAATTCGGACTTCCATAGGTCAAAATGGGGCAGAATAAAATTTTCTACAATACAGAACCATCAAAACTAGAAAATAACAAGGTTTATTAGATCAAAACCCAAGAAATCCGAAAATACAACAAGCTTAGATCTACAAGAAATAAGCCATGGAAATTAAAGATGCTAAGTACTACAGTGTCTAAGAATCTCGTGAGGAAGACAATGGAACAACAAAAATTAAAATCCGTCATGAAGCAAGTTGTACTTGCCTAGCTTTCTAGGTGGTGGGAGAGTAATGGAGGATAAAGAAGAAGTAAATGAGAGTAATGAAGAGAGAGAAAAGTAAAGAGATATTAATATCAAGCCCAAGCCAGAATCTCCACCACCCATTCCTTCCTACAAGATCTAGGCCATCCATCCCTAATCATGATGAACCGAGCTAAACCAAATCGGTTCAATGCGAATAAACTAAACCAAGAGCTTAAGCAAAAGCAAAATAAAATACAGAAAAAATTAATTAGCATAAGAATTAAAGGAATTAAATACAGAATAAATACATGATAAATATTAAATAAATTTTAAGCAGTACACGTATTAAAATATGTATTCTGGGAACGGGAATGACATCTCTACCCTCCTTAGAAAAATTTCGTCCTCGAAATTTCAAATCCGAGTAGGATAGAAACATCAGAGCTAAACTAATCTAAGTACAAGCAATTTGAGCCAGCAATCATTTTATAATTTCAATAGCAAGTATATATCTATATTTATCAATCTACGACATCAAGTAATTCTACTCATAGGGTGATAAGCATGAGGAATTAAGACAATCAAGGTATACGGAAAGAAAATATACCTTGTGAGTCAAATAGGTGCGGATATCGTGATCGGATATCATCCTCACGTTCTCACGTTGACTCTCCTAAGGAGTGATGACCCCAAGCAACATGGACAAGGCTAATTGTTCAGTTCTTGAGTATCTTCTCTCGGTCCAAAATGGACACAGGCTGCTCCTCGTAAGACATGTTGGTACCAACAACCAGCTCGGAATGATCGAGGATATGGCTTGGGTTCGATACATACCTTCGCAACTGAGATATATGAAACATATCAGTACATCATGTAACGAAGGTGGAAGGGATAAACGATAAGTAACATCGCCTACCTTATCAAGGATAACAAACGGGCCCATGTATCGTGGACTCAACTTCCCGCGAACGCCAAATCTAATGACCCTACGGGTAGGTGAGATCCGTAAGAACACATGGTCCCCAACAGAAAATTCTAGCGGCCTACGATGCTGGTCTATCCAATGACGATGCCGATCTTGCGCAACTCGGAGTCGCTCTCTAATCCCCTTAACCACTTCAACCTTCTGAACAATCATCTCTGGGCCTAACATCTTCCTCTCCCGATATCATCTCATGCCAGTGGCGACCTACACTTCTTACCATATAGTGCTTCGAATGGTGCCATCTGGATACTAGCTTGATAACTGTTGTTGTAAGAAAATTCGACTAAGTGCAGGTGACTCTCCCAAGATCCTCCAAAATCTAGGGTGCAAGCTCGTAACATATCTTCTAAAGTCTGAATTATTCTTTCTGATTGCCCGTCCGTCTGTGGATGGTAGGCCGTACTAAATCTTAAATTGGTACCCAGGCTATGATGTAAACTCTTCCAGAAATATGATGTAAAACGGGTATCTCTATCTGACACAATACTGACAGGGACCCCATGCTGCCTGACTATCTGTTGCATATACAACTCCGTTAACTTTTCTGTAGATTGCCCTACTCTAAATGGAAGAAAATGTGCCGCCTTCGTAAGCCGATCTACGATCACCCAAATGGCATCCTTACCACTCGATGATCTCGATAAACCAGTCACAAAGTCCATTATAATATGTTCCCACTTCCATTCTGGACTAGGAAGCGGTTGCAATAATCCAGCTGGTCTCTGTTGTTCTTCTTTCACTTGCTGACATATTAAGCAACGAAAAATAAATCTAGCTATCTCCTTCTTTATTTCGTTCCACTAGAAGTACTGCTTGATATCATGGTACATTTTGGTCCCTCCAGGGTGTATAGATTACTGAGAACTGTGGGCTTCTGCCATAATCTCCTGTCTGATATCTCCACTAGGCACACATAGACGTGACCCAAATCTAAGTATACCATCTTCATGGATTTCCTCTCCTTCCTGAGTCCTGACTCACATTTTGTCCTAAGCTTCTGAATCCTTGGGTCCTGTGCCTGAGCTGCCTTAATCCTGTCTACTAAGTCGGATTGAACTCGTAGACTTGCCAGAATTTCTACATCACTAGGGAGTATAACCTTGATACCCATCTCCTGAAGATCTTCTAAAATATGTTTTTTGATGTCAACATAAATGTGCCGCCTCTCCTGCTAAGAGCATCTGCTACCACGTTAGCCTTGCCTGGATGATACTGAAGCTCCATATCGTAATCCTTGATCAACTATAACCATCTTCTCTGCCTCATGTTCAGTTCCTTCTGAGTAAAGATGTACTTCAGACTTTTGTGGTTTGTGTACATGTCCACTCGATCACCATACAAGTAATGCCTCCATAGCTTCAAAGCAACACTACTGCCGCCAACTCCAAGTCATGAGTTGGATAATTCTTCTCGTGGTCTCGAAGTTGCCTGGATGCATACGCTATCACCTTCCCATGTTGCATTAGGACACACCCAAGTCCCTTTCCTGACGCATCATAATAAACGGTAAAACCTCCGGGTCCAACCGGTAACGTAAGAATAGGTGCCGATATCAATTTCTGCTTTAAATTCTCAAATGATGCCTGGCACTCTGCCGACCAGTCAAATGGCACATCCTTCCGTGTCAAGCGGGTTATGGGTACCGAAAGTCTTGCAAAGTCTGATATGAACCTTCTGTAATATCCTGCCAATCCTAAGAAACTATGCACATCAGCTACGATCTTAGGCGTTGGCCAACTCTCTACTGCTTCTCTACCTGGGATCCACTGCTACTCCAGCCCCTGATATGATGTACCCCAAGAATAAAATTCGATCCGTCCAAAACCTATACTTGCTGAGCTTAGCGTACAACTAGTTCTCTCTCAGAACCTGTAACACTTTCCTGAGGTGATCTTCATGCTCTTCTTCACTAGCTGAGTATACGAGAATGTTGTCGAGGAAAAAAACGACAAATTGATCTAAGTATGGCATAAAGATGCGGTTCATCAAATCCATAAATATTGCTGGAGCATTGGTTAAACCAAACGGCATAACTAGAAATTCGTAATGCCCGTACTTCGCCCTGAATGCTGTCTTGGGAATATCCTCTTCTCGAACTCTAACTTGATGATACCCTGACCGAAGATCTATCTTGGAGAAAACTCTTGCTCTGCTCAACTGATCAAACAATTCGTCGATTCTTGGTAATGGGTACTTGTTCATTATTGTTGCCGCGTTGAGCTTTTTGTAGTCATTACACAATCTTGATGACCCATCCTTCTTCCCTACAAGTACCATTGGTGCTGTCCATGGCGATTTGCTATCTCGAATGAATTTTTTCACCTTCAGTTCCTCTACGTGCTGATACACCTTGGCCTGCTCTGAATCTGCCATTCTGTAAATGCGATCCGATATCGGTTTAGTTCCAGGTGCTAATTCTATACTGAACTCAATATCTCAAATGGGTGATAGACCAGGAAGTTCCTCGAAAAACACATCAATAAACTCTTCAACTATCTTCGAAACTTGAACTTCTTCCATTGCCACTGCTATTCCTTCTTCTTTTTGAGTTGCCACTGATCTGACTATGGTAAATCGCTCCATGCCTAGAATATTAAAAGATACACTCCCTCTACGGCATTCTATTGTGGCACAACTATCCTTCAGCCAGTCCATGCCTAAGATGGCGTCGAAATTCCTTATAGGAAATTCTATCAACCTGGGGGTAAGGAACGCCCGCACACTACAACTCTACATGCTAGAATAACTCCTACGAGCCCATTACCAGTGAGTATATTCAACCTCCCTGGCAATGCCTCGAATTCTATTCCTAGTCGTGTCACAAATTGTGCAGATATAAATGAGTGGGATGCTCCTGAATCAAACAATGCTACTACGGGATATGAGGCGACGAGAATGTTACCTGCCACAACATCTTCCGATGCCAATGCCTCTTCCAAGGACAGATTGAATGCCTGTCCTCGGCCTCCTTGTTGGTTCCCATGTTGCAGCCTAGCCTGTGCTGCTGGCCCCTGCCTTGGTGATACTGGGATGGTCTTTGTTATTGCTGCATCAGTGGTCCCTGATGTCGAAACATCTGAGCCTGTGACATTAACGGACGTTGCACCAACGGTCTCACCGCTACCGCTGGTCCTCGATACTGGCCCCCTGGTGCTGGCAGAGCAGAAATTGTTGTTTGGTCCTCCTGCCCTCGAATTTATGGGACAGGTAGAAACCCGATGATCTGGACTTCAACATTTCAAACACCGTCCGTTCAAAGCCTGACACACATCTCTAGTTTGTCCTGCCTTCCCACAATAAGTGCAGCCCGCTGGTTGTTGATTCTTCCTCTGCTGCTGCTACTGCTGCTGCCTGACTGTGGTGGCTGGCTCTCGTATTACCACATCGTAAATGCGAACGCCTGAAGATGGTGTTGTTGTTCGGGGCGCCACTCCCCCTCCTCCTTTAATCTAATTGTGATATCTCTTCTGACCTCCAGTCCTAGATGTGATCCTCTGGATGGTGATCTCATGCCTCCGGGTCGTCGTTAATACCTCATCGAAAGTCTGGTAGTTGTGCCCCTCTATCAATTACAAGAATTCAAGGTGAAACCCTTGCTGAAACCTCATAGCCCTTTGGCTCTCCGTCTACCATCTTCAGGACAAACCTACTTAGTCTGCAGAACTCTGCTGCATAAGCATCCACTGTCTTGCCAGCCTGCTTGAGGCTGATAAACTTCTGTTGTAGCTCAAACTGCACCACAACTCCATAGTACTTCGTCTTGAATCTTGCAGAAAAATCGTCCCAAGCAACAGGACGTCTGATGTCCACTTCTTCTGATTCCCACCAATCACGTACGAGGTCCTGAAGTAACAGCTTGACTAGATCCACACGTTCTTCCATCGGTACCTTAGCCGCTGTCAGAATAGCCTCAATATTCTTAAGCCATGCATCTGCTGAAATGGCATCTTCCGTGCCCTCAAAACGACGGGGGTACTTACAAAATCTGGTTGATGCTCCTGAATCTGTCCTCACCCCTCTTTCCAAAGCCGTCTGCAATCCTTGGTTGAGTAATAAATTCTGCTCTTGCAACTGAGCGTGCATGCGTTGCTGGGCCAACATCTGATGTTGCTGAGTAGCCATCATCCCTCTCATGATTTCCAGAAGGGCTGGTGTGTCTACTTCCACGGGGGTAGGTGGAACTGTTGGTGGTGGTAGAACCTCCGGATACTGCAGTCCAGCGGTTGGTTCCACTATCACTTCTTCTTGGATGATATCTTGAGGTAGTACTGGCCCTTGTTGCTGATCAACAGGGTCTTGTTGTTCATATTTCCCTTGATGTTGTGGTCCAACTCTGACCGATGCGGACGAGGTGCCCCTAAGAAAAGGGATAAGAGAACAATCAAACGATCAGACAGGAAAGATCAATGAAGTCAAAGGATACTGGAATGTCAAACTAGAATCGGGAATAACGAATTATGAGATCATGGAGAAACATGTGTGATTAAGACATCCTATAAATTAAAATACCCCAAAAGTCTGAAATCAGACCTGCATGGGCCACCACTAAAACCTTGTCACGCCCTAGAACCGGAATACCGGAGAGCGGGGGAATGACTCAGTCAGCTACGTATTACGGGTAGAAGAATACCGTATAATATGATCAATGCTGTCTAAAAGACGAGGGGGTGCATACTACATGAAAGTCTTACTAGGGTTACTCGACATCTATTGTCTCAATCATTCAAACAAGAACAGTAATAGTGAACATGTAAGATAAAGCAGTAAGGCATCCCAAACGCTCAGTCAAAATATTCTTGAGCCCTGGCTGTACAAAACATAGCCAGATGATATAACAAGGTATACACAATTATCAGCTGCAGTCTGACTTAGTCACAATTATGTAAAAGTAAGTGCAAGACAGTCCGACCAACATGTCGGTGCCAAACGGCAATCAGTAAAGTAAGTAGCAAAAACGAGTAGGGAAGCAAGGGACCCACTCGTGTCCTCCTGCGATCATTCTTCTAGTATTGACCATCTTGGAGGAGGAAGTAAGCTGAGTCCTCGGGAACCGGCTCTAAATCTGGCCATGCAAAACCAGAGAGGTTAGACCTCTAATAGCAAGTACCGCAAGGAAGCACGATATGAGGAATTAGAACCAGTGATAGGAGTAAGAATATGATAAAAAGATCTCTGCTTGCTACTAGGGTTCGCACAACATCACGACACTTCAAGCCAACTTCCCAACCAAACAAGGACAGAAGTTGACCCGTCATGTCCTGACGTTCTGCTTATCTCAGTAGTTAACAGAGTATGTACAGTGCACAAACAAATCAATTTAAACGGCCATGCAACTACTATGGCTTGCTACTGTAAGTTCCAAGTTGCCCTAAAAGTATACAATAAGGGATTCCTCAGTTCTTATTATGTACAAGCAAGGCTAGTCTATCCAATAATCAATTGCGCCAATCATGAATTAGACGAGTCCCAGCGGATACCCGTCATCAGTATATATAACAGTATAAGCAGATACCACTCCCTGCCCGTGTGGCAGATTTGCAGTATCTTTGGGAACCAGCCGGCATGTCGGGGTACTAATTGTCCCGAAGATGGCTGCCATGTAAGAACTCGAAAATCTATTCTCTTCTTGCCATCGTTATTTTATTTAGCTTAATAGTCCCTATGTTGATTGAAATCTTATGCCATGGATCATGGTCATTCAGAATGAGTACTTCTGTACAGAGTACGATATGCACAACTCTACAATGATGCCCGTGCGGCTGGGTTGTAGGTCTTATATAGCGTAATGCAACAATCAAACCTAGCCACGGAACACTTATGCCTTGACTGTAAGATGCACATGTTGCTTTACAGAAAATGGAAGTCAACATATGTCCATATGCCAATGTTCGGATCGGCTAGTCGTTCACAATAGTTCATGGTTCATACATGAACGTGTCTCATTCAATTCAATAAGACGACTAGCCAGTCTCTGAGTTCCAACTAGGAACGCATGGTCAACTATTAGTCAAGGTAACAATCAATGTCAATCCGGGGCAAAAATAGACAAAAGGCACTATGGGCGGCAATAGATGGATGCCCATCTATGCGGCCGAATAAATCAGGATCCCTTTATGCGGCCGGGAAAGGAGAAAGGGGTTATGCGGCCAGGGGAGGAACGGTTTATGCGGCCAGGAGGGGATGGGTTTATGCGGCTCGGACCTGCCAAGGCCATGCGGCCAGAGGCCCATGTAGCAAGTAATGGGGGGTCTGATGCGGCTGGGGGGTCTTCTGCGGCTAGAGCCAACAAAGCCATGCGACAAGAGCCAAGCACGGCCATGCGGCAAGGAACAACATGTATATGCGGCAAGGAAGAAATGAGTCCATACGGCTCGGGGAGAAAAGTTCATGCGGCTGAGGAGAATAGGGTCATACGGCTCGGGGAGAAAAGTTCATGCGGTTGAGGAAAAACAGGGTCATGCGGCTAGGAACTACCAAAGCCATGCGGCCAGAGAGAAAATATGCATATGCGGCTATAGGGGAAGGTTTAATGTGGCTAATAGCTAGAGATAGCTATACGGCTGAAAGCCAACCAAGCCATGCGGCAAGAGAGAAAACTTCATTCGGCAAGGCTGCCTAAAGCTATGCGGCAAGGCTGCCTAAAGCTATGCGGCAAGGGGAAAACATGCATATGCGGCTATGGAAAACATGCATATGCGGCAAGGAAAGCTGCAAGGATCTTGCCGCATGAAAAGCCATGCGGTCAAGTACTGTTCTTCTTCTCCAATTTTCCAAGAAAAAGAACCATAAAAGCCACGTCTTACAGCTCCAATAGTCCTTCATCCAAAGTCAGAATTCGAACTTCCATAGGTCAAATATGGCAGAATAAAATTCTCTACAACATGGAACCATCAAAACTTAAAAATAACAAGGTTTATTAGATTAAAATCCAAGAAATTCAAAAATGCAACAAGCTTAGATCTACAAGAAATGAGCCATGGAAATTTAAGATGCTAAGTACTAGAGTGTCTAAGAATCTCATGAGAAAGACAATGGAACAACAAAAATTAAAATCCGTCACGAAGCAAGTTGTACTTGCCTAGCTCTCCAGGTTGGTGGGAGAGTAATGGAGGATGAAGAAGAAGTAAATGAGAGTAATGAAGAGAGAAAAGTAAAGAGATATTAATATCAAGCCCAAGCCAGAATCTCCACCACCCATTCCTTTCTACAAGATCTAGGCCATCCATCCCTGATCATGATGAACCGAGCTAAACCAAGTCGGTTCAATACGAACAAACTAAACCAAGAGCTTAAGCAAAAGCAGAAAATAAAATACAGAAAAACTTAATTAGCATAAGAATTAAAGAAATTAAATACAGAATAAATGCATGATAAATATTAAATAAATTTTTAAGCAGTACACGTATTAAAATACGTATTCTGAGAACGGGGAGTGACCTTCTGACTTTCTGATGCTTGAGATTGATACTCAGCTTGCTAATCAGGAAGGTGTCAATCTTTTTAATGAAGGAAAACTCCTTTTATTTAGGCCTCAGCACATATGCAATGTGCATAAAGTTGGTTAGGTGCGCATGGAAGCTACGCGTTGAAATATGAAGAATCTGCTATCCTTGCACGGTGAGGGCTGTTACTGAGCTGACACATGGCGGACGTTGAGATTTCCCTCTATATAGATCTCGGGTGGTTATCAGCATAACCGAAAAAAGACCCATGGCGTGTGTCTATTGCTTGAGGCTTTCTGTTTAGATAAAGCCGAGCGGGTTTGGCTCCTATCCAAAGAGTCAAATTTTGTCTCATCTTCAGGGCAACGATTTAAACAAACCGATTAGATATTACCCTTATAAATAGAACTAAATTATGTTCTTATCTTCGGAGCGATGGTTTAAACAAACCGGTTGGATATTGCTTTTATCGATAGAACTCAACTCTGTTGTTATCTTTAGGAGTGGTGGTTTAAACAAATCGGTTGGATCATATCTGAAAATTATGAGTGTCAGACTAGCCACATGGAACAATGCCAACTCGTAAGACTGCACCTATACGAGCTGCGCTTCTAATGAGGCTTCGATGTCACTACACTTTTAGGCGACGAGGAGACCGTATCTGAGTCACTAGGCTTTTGGGCAACGAGGAGATTGTGTTTCAAAGACAACTGAGCCACAGCATTTTAGACGACTGTGTTTTTAAGAAAGACTTAAGTCCTTGTGCTTCTAGGCGACGAGGAGACTGTTGGTGGGGTTCTTTGTGAAGCTAGTGCACTTTTACGAATCAATAAGGGACTTCTAAGAGATTTGTGAAGCCACTGTACTTTTACGAAGTGCCTAAGGACTTCTGAGAGCTTTGTGAAGCCACTGCACTTTTACGAAGCGTCTAAGGACTTCTAAGAGCTTTGTGGAGCCACTACGCTTTTACAAAGCGTCTAAGGACTTCTAAGAGCTTTGTGAAGTCACTACACTTTTATGAAGCGTCTAAGAACTTTTGAATGCTTTATGGAGCCATTGTGCTTTTACGAAGCGTCTAAGGACTTCTGAGAGCTCTTTGTTATTAATGACTCCCTTTGTGTCTGCCAAGTCACTTCCTCTTTAATTGTCGTCGACTTTTGGGGAATTCCAAGAAGCCGTCCCCTAGGATTCGGTCAAATGGACCTATTAAATGAGGTTCACTGTGCTGAGTCCTATGTTCATCCCATTAATTCGGGGTGTTTGACCGATGGCCACGTGGCGTGTGGGTTGGGACCTCACACAGCCTATATAAAGGAAAGCTTTTCTGAAGAGCTAAGTCCATCGTCTCTTAGCATTCCTACTGTCATGCTCGATCCTAACTTAGTTTCAAACGGTCATTCGCCCTGCACAAGCCGACTATTGGTTGCGGATCTCTTCGTTTAAAGAAGTTATGTTCTTGTAGAAGAACGCCTAATGGGTCCTGAGTGCACTTGAGCATTTTGCATGAGAAGTTCGAATCTGAGCCACATATTTGAAGTTTTCGAGATCCAAGCTACTGGGTTTGGATTGATTGCCAACCGGGAGAGCCACAGGTTGTGCTCTGTCCAACTCAACCAGGGCTTCACAGCCTGTTATGCTAAAAGAGCCACAGGCCATGCTGTGAACTGAGTTCTTGCTCGGGCCTCGCGTAGGAGCTGCGTTCTTACTTGGGCCAATAGTAGCTTAAGGAGCTGGCTCACTCTGCTTAGGAAGTGGTTTGCTCTGACGCTGTTGCGCTTTTGGCGACTGTGCACTTGTAGACTTCCTAAAACTTTGTATGTAATCATGAAGAGCCTGTAATATATATTTTGTACACATGACTTTAATAAAGACTTTTCCTTTATGTACTATCTTCTTGCTTCTCTGAGTTGATGTGCACGACGAATTTTAGTAGCCAGCACTTTTATGAAACATGGGTGCTACCTGCGCTTTTGTATTCTCTGCGCTTTTTCATGCTTCTACAAGACCCACTCTAAAGTTTTTCGAACTTGAGTTAAGTTCGGAATACTTTGAACAGAAGAATCACACGTGGCTTTTTGCAAACAACATGTAGCACGTTTGCTGACATGCTGTCATTACGATTAGCCTTCAGCATGAAATGCCTTGAGCTATCGTTTCATTAAAGTTTAATGATAACTCCTCGTTTTTAGGAAACATTCATCATGATTGGAACTTTAAACTCCATGATGTTCGAAGAGTCTCTTCAAATACGAAGAGATTTGTTCCCTTCAGCTTACGTGGCTGTACCCTATGAGTAGGGGACTACTTTGGAGAGAGAAAACTTTCTCTCATTTTTGTAGAAGCATGGAATTTCAGGCGCATCTACTATGCACCCCAAATCAACATGCGCCGAGAGCCCAACACATCAGAAAAAGCAAAGAATAAACAACACAAAAATGAGGCTTTTATTTCATACATGAAAGTCTACTACATGATTAAAGACTCCTTTTACATAAGAGACTCTTTACAAAGAAGGAAATGAAGCCTACAAACTACACTTCAGTCAGGCGCATCACCATAGCGTCTCAGTCAAGCGCATCACCGCAGCGTCTCAGTCAGGTGCATCACTTCATCGTCTCAGTCAGGCGCATCACATGGACGCCTCAGTCTATGCGCTTTGCTCCGTCCCGATCAAGTGCTTCGGCTAACGGAGCAGTCGACCCCACTCTAGCAGAGGAAGAGCTCTCCTAAAGCCCAAGGAAGATGGGGGCACCACAATTCCGATATATGGCTCTTCGAGCCAAACAAAGACGGGACTCGAACGTCCCGATCTTTGGATGCAACAGGCACCTTCGGCCTGCATCGGGACCCTGCGATCTCGACTTTCGGATGTAACAGTCACCTTCACGAGTGCATACGAATACGACTCGACGCATCTTCACCCTCGGGGCATCGTGTCAACAGAATGTACTCGAGCAAAGAAATTTATCTATAATCAGGAAGACAGAAGAAAATGAGAAAGAAATTTCTGCTATTTATAGTATGGGCAATTCAAACCCATGCGCCAAGTGGCGGGCTCTCCGAATACTGTGCAATGAACTTGTATTTATGAAATGAATCTGTCTCCTTGAATTCTGCCAAGACAAAATGCACAATTAACGCATCGAAAACTCAACAGCGGACCAATAAGGATGCGCCACGCAGCAGATGCGCCTGTCAGCATCTCGCACACCATACGGATGCGCTTATCAGCACCAAGCACCTCATATGGATGCGCCCGACAAAGCTCAAGTCCATGCGTCCACAGACTTATACGCCTAGTAGAAAACGGATCAATGCGCCCACTTAAAGCTCGTCACCCGTCGTAGCATTAAATGCTGGGGTGACTGAAACGACAGCAGCCCATGCCTCGATGTCAGAGCAGTGGCAGCTTTTTGTAGGAAACGAGGAATCACGAAGTCAGCATCATCATTACATTCCTTCGTCGGCTACAAGCCACGTGGCCGATCGACTGTTTATTGCGCCCACATAAGCCATGCGCCCGAAGATCTGCATGCGCCTCAAAAGCCATACGCGTCTGACTCACTTCTGATCCCCAAAAACAGAAGTTAAGTCCCTGCATGCGCCTCCCCAGCCATGCGACCAAAGCCTCGCATGCGCCTCGAGTCATGCGCCCAGACTAGTTCATGACTCCTAAAGGTTACAAGCTCAGTCTCTTTATGCGCGAATCCTAGGCACAGTTCATCGGATCATTCTCCACCAAAATCGAGATCTTTGAGCCAAGGACATGCGCCACGTGTCCTTTGACTCTGTTCAGCCTACGAAGGGGTGCTAACCACCCAAGATCTCAGCAACCGAAGAATTCTCTCCACCGCTACGTGTCAGCCCACAAATGCAGCAGGAAGGATTCAACCCACAAATCAGAGCACATCTATGCGCCTCCCGCAGCTCCAGCCACGTAGCGTTCCCATGTACAGGCGTATCCTACCTATGCGCATATGTAGCCCAACCTGCTTCCTATAAATAGAGGGATCATTTCCTTCTTAGAGGACAGACACATATACATACATATAGACACACAGACAGAGACATAAAAAACAACGCTCCGGCATCCAGAGCAACCCAGATCTTCGGAGAACCCAAGATCGTCGTCAGATCGTCAACGGAGTCAACGTATTACCACTCGCTCTATTGACACAGGTTCCCAGACAAAAACAAAAGTGTACTCCTAGGACTACATCTAAGTCCTACATTGTAACACCGTTATATTTGTAATTAAGATTCCAATACCAAAGATTTTAATGGCAAACAAGCTGGCGACTCTGCTGGGGACCTCTTTCTTCTCCGACGAGAAAGCCGTATCACAATATGACGACGTGAAGGTGGGCTCCTCCCACAAGATGCTGGTCGTACGCCTCAATCAACAGGCGTATGAGGAGTTCATCTCTGAAGGCAGTGCGAGTCCTTCGAAGCGGCTGCCGAAGCCGAAGAAGACTCGCCAAGTCTGGGTCCACAAGGTCGATGCGTTTGGCACCATCACTGAAGGGGATGCGCCGATGCAGCCTTCCCTTCTCGCTGACGTTTCAGCAGCCAGGATGCGCCCATGGATGCAGCGCATCTCTCAGGAAAATATGGTGCTGATAACATTCTCCAACCATCTCCTTCTCAGTCAAGGAATATGCACCGACGGAGCAAGGACGCATCTAACGCCCTGCGCATAAACTCTGGTGCGTCGCAGAAAGCTTCTGTCTTTGACTGACTCACTCGCTATCATGGCGAGGATAATTTGGACTCTGAGTACTACGTGCCCCAGTGGGCGAGTACGAAGAAGTCCAAGGCGGCACGGGCCATGCGCCTTAAACGTGCTATGCCAGGAGCAAGCCAGAAGCATGCGCTCACAATCATGCGCGCTGCTGATGGTAAGCTGTACAAGGTTGACTCGGGTGCTTCTGCGCTAGAAACGAGCCAACCTTCCAAGTCCTTGTGTCACTTGGGTGCATCTGCTGCACTTCCAACCAAGTCATGCAAGGCAAATTCTGTGGTCTTGAACCCCCGCGCCTACATTGGTTGTGCGTCTGTGGCTGGTTCAAGTCACCATAAATGTTGTTCCCCTACTACTGATCTGGGCGCATCTTATGTACTGGATCAGGGGGCGCGACATTCACTTGATCACTCCGGCGCTTGGCCTTGCCATGTGCCTGACGGAGGTGTAAAGGTGAGACTCTCCTCAAACGATTTGCGTAATGTGATCACTCACAAGCGTAGATCAGAAGAGCCGACCAGCAAGCACAATGCGCCCCTCACAGGGCACACCTGTGCTGTGGTCACCATCAACTGTTGTTGCAAGACAGCAGTCCCACCACAAAGGCAGTCTGTGTTCCAGCGACTGCAATCGTCAACACCCCTCCGACGTCGCCTCGGAAAGTAGGTGTCAATTGAAGACGAGCCTGAACTAAAAGTCGCATCTTGCAATGTGGTCTCCAACTCCTTATCGACACGAAAGACGACTACCAACTCCTCGGCCTCAATGTCCTCATCCAAGAGCCAGTCGTAGAAGACCAAAATGACTGTCCCCTCAGGGGTGTTCGAAGGCACCCGAGCAAGAAAGAAGACTTCAGGGGAAGCAATAGCTGGGGGTAGTCAAGCCCTTGTCGATCTTCATCTCGAAGGCGAAGACATCCTCCAGAGCATAACTGGGAGTAGCCAGGATGAAGCTCCAGGAGAAGCGACTCCCTTACAAGAGAGTGAAACTGAAAGCGAAGTCTCAACCGATCCATCTACCTCTAGTCATGTTATGACAGTATGTATGGCGGGCGGTGGTGATGCAGAATCAGATGCTCCACCATTAGACCTCGTTCAACGTGTGGATACTTTGGAGGGAGGTCTCAAAACCCTCTCTGCCTCCATGCAAACACTGACTCAAGCGGTGTTTGAGATACGGTCCACCTTGACCAGGGCACCTTCCATCGGTCCTGACCCAGGGGCCAATAGAGAATCAAGTATGCCTCTTCAACAGGTATCCTTAGATATAGATCGCCGCGAAGCAGCTCGAACGTCTGAACCTTCGAATGCTCAACTCCAGACTGTACCACCTTCTTCGACTCCTAGCTCTACAGAAGAGGTGGTCGAGATGATCAGAGACCTACGAGAACGCTTCGACTCAAAGAACAGACAGGAGGAGCGCCAGAAGATGGGGATCCCTCAACCCTACCCCCTAGAGTGGAACAAAGTGGTTTATCCTCCCAAGTATAAACCACAAACACGGACGCCATACGACGGGAAGGACTCTCCACCGTTATATGACGTACTTTTAGTCTCAAACGGATATCTCCCAAAGGAAGACGCGCTACTCATCAGCCTATTTTTTGGGGCATTGAAAGGAGTGGCTTACGACTGGTACTACAGTCTCCCTGATAACTCCATATCCTCCTTTGATGACTTGACATGCCTTTTTCTCGATCGCTTCTATGACGGAGGGAAAGACATGACCATGGCATCTCATATAGAGGTGTGTCAGACAGAAAAAGAGACCGTTCGAGCCTTCATCGAACGATTCCAACAAGCTTATTTTAGGTTGCCCCCGGGTATGCCAGAACATGCACTCCTCTCCTCCTGCAGTATGAACATGCTTCCTATAATTAAACTCTGGCTCAGTTCCACTCCTACACCCGACTGGAGTTCACTGATTATCGAAGCCGAAGCAGCCGAAAAGAAGGCACGCAATGCTCGCCTTCTGGGAGCCAGCTTCCCTGCCTTCGAGGACAAAGGAAAATGGCCTAGCACCAGCAACCCTGGACGTGAGACCAAGGAGAAGCAGGCATTAACTATCACTGCTTCTAAAAATACGTAAGTACCTGCTCAAAAGCCTCCGCCTGTACCGAGGCCAAAGGAGGTCTACTCGTTCAATGACGAAGACACCTTGCAACTCTTTGAGATGATGAAGCAGGGTGACAAGATCAAGTTACCTGACCCAAAGCGTCCGACGAAGTCGGAAGAGTTGGCGACCCGAGGTACTGACACACTACCATCGGTTTGTCGGACATCTAACTCAGGACTGCTACGTCCTCAAAAACTACATCCAGTGCATGATCAATACGAACATCATCTCCGTCGACTACGAGGAGAAGACAGTCTCGGCTAACCTGGTATCACCCCAATTTGGTATCTTGCCACCAACCACAGCACAAGATGGCGTCGTCCCCATCCCAAAGGCGACCAAGGGGTGGTCAACCTACCACCTACTCGTGACAACGTGAGTGGACTCATCCTACTCACCACATCTCGGGGAGAGATCATGTGGGTTCATCTAGATCTCGTCCTCGAAGTGACTCAACCGAGGCTACGCTCTACCTCCAAAACTAAGGGCAAGAAGATCAAGTCTTGTCACATGGTTTCTTCCTCGCCGAAAGAGGCACTTCCTATGCAAACGTGTTCACAGCAGAATGCCCAGCCAGATGAAGCAGCCGTCAAGGTGACACCTCCCGTTACCACCCCTGCTGACCAAGAAGAGGGTCCCTCCAGAAGCCAATAAACAGAAGCACGTAGAGGTCCGTTTCGACAAGCCTTTATGCAGAGAGAATGCTTCGGGGCTAGCCAAACCCTACAACTTCGACATACTGGCACAACTGGCCGTACCTCAGCCCGTTTATCTCTGTTCGAGCTTCTTCGTCTTTCCAAAGATACTCGTGAAGCTCTTTGTGAAGCCTTAAAGGATGCTAGTCCTTCATCAGTCATGTCAAGCAGCCTGAAGATATTCCAACAATATGCCCGCACTACCATGTATGGAGGAGGTCATCCCCAACATAACCTTCATCCATCAAGATATGTTGCTCAAGCACAACCGGCACAACAGGCCCCTGTATTACACAGGGTATGTGGGTTCCGTCAAGGTGTAGCGAATACAGATTGATCTAGGGTCCTCCTTCAACATTATTGTAGGATTGTAAAAAGTACTTCAAAAGACCAAGTCAAAGAAGTTGAGAACTTTACGCAATTCAAACTGAGTCAAACTCAGACTCTACGTGAGCTACTCTCTACGCATGCTATTCTCTACGCGAGAAGCTTTTTACGCGAGAGTTATCCTCCACTTTTACGCCAGGGACAGGCTGTCAGGCCGTATTTAATGCGAGTGATTTGATCTGACACAATGATTTTGACAGCAGGATTACACAGAAGCCGAGGAAATCTTTTCACCAAACCTAATACTCGTCGTATGGTGTACAGATGGGGCTACTTTACGCTCAATAAAACTGCTTCTTTTACGCACATTAGCTATTCGAGCTTTTACGCTCAAGGCTATTGTGGGCGTAAAGTTTATTTGGGCTACTTTTTACGCTCAAGGCTATTTTTTTAGCCACTTTACGCGGGAAGTTTATTTTGGGCTATTTTACGCCAGTTTGCCACTTTACGCTGGAAGTGTATTTTGGGTCATTTTTACGCCCGATCTTTCCTAGCTACTTGAGAACGTGGTTTGCTTACGTGGCTTTCATGCCACACTTATCGAGGAACGTGTATACGTGTTCTCCCCATTTTGTTGAAGTAATGGGACACGTATCAACGTGCGTAGAGGAGGAGTTGCATCGTGGGTGACAGTTACTTGTAAAGACCCGATTTTGTTGCTTTTTTACGCACAAAGGGTCAAGTCTATAAATAGACTTATTTTTCACATAGACAGCATCAAGAGATCAACAGGGAGACAGGAGAAGAGATTCTGAGAAAACTCATATTTTCAGAGTGATATTCCCAGAAGCATTTCTTCCACTTTTTCTCAAAAAGGGTGAAGCAAAGCAAGAAAGCATTCGACTGTGCCATCAGTGTCGTTGCTCGATACCTTTTCGGTGACTTAGTTCTTCCGATTGTTCGTCTTCTTCAAGCAGTTTTCTTCTTCATCATCGTTTGGTCCAAGGAACAAAGTGATCGCTCTCAGATCAGACTTTCATAGCAATACTTTCCAGAATAATTTGTACTTCTTGTACTTTTTCTCGTTTTCTTTCAAAAGCCAATTTTTAGGCATTTTGTTAAGTGAAACAAAATGGCGACTCTGCTGGGGATGACCTTCTCCTCTAACGAGAAGGCAATTGCTCAATATGATGATGTGTCGGTCGGATCGACAAAGAAGACTCTGGTTGTGCACTTCGACCAGACTGCCTACGAAGAAATGCTCCAAACTGGGGATAATAATCGCTGCTCTAATGTTCAGAAATCGCAAAAGGCACAAAAAGTTTGGATTCCTAAATCCAAAGCATCCTCGGATCTCCCTGCTGTCTCTGAAGGCAAAGGAATCCTTCCTACTCCTGTTGTGGAGGCTTCCGTCTGTGACGAGGCAGTCTCTACTTCGGTGATACGCCCTGGGCGTAAAAATCAGTCTCCCGTCTGTGACGTGGCAGACTCTCCAGTTTTACGCTCTGCGCGTAAAACTTAATCTTTACGCTTTGCACGTAAAACTCAATCTTTACGCTCTGCGCGTAAAAACCAGTCACCCGTCTGTGACGTGGCAGACACCCAAACTTTACGCTCTGCGCGTAAAAACCAGTCGCCCGTTTGTGACGTGGCAGACACCCAAACTTTACGCTCTACGCGTAAAAACCAGTCTCCCGTCTGTGACGTGGTAGACACACAAGTTTTACGCTTCGTGCGTAAAAATAAGTCTCCGTCTGTGACGTGGTAGACACACAAAATTTATGCTCCATGCGTAAAAAAATCTTCCGTCTGTGACGTGGCAGATACTTATATTTTCTGCTCTACGTGTAAAGGTAAATCTGCTGTCTGTGACAGTGTAGATAACGTTCACAATGATGCCTTTGCATCTAAAGTGAATTTACCTGCACGCATGCAGCATAAAAACATAGTTGGTAAAACTTTTGTTTTCAACCAACAACCTTCTTACACTGCTTTACGTATGGTACTAAACCTTTAAATTATGCGTAATGTTGATGGAGTCCTTTGTGCACAAAAATCTCAGGATTTACGTACGCAACTCCAGGCACGTAAAAATGTACAGTTTGGATCTGCTAATGCAATCAGTAATCTTCTTTATACACAAGGGGCTAAATGTTTCTCTACCCCAAATGTAATAAAGAAGAATACTCCCTCTACTCCTTCTGATTTACGCGAATTGCTAGTACAAAAGCGTAAAAATAGACAATCTCTTGTGACACTCCTCCAAGAAAATCATCATTGTGAGTGTCACCAGATTGTAATCAAATTCTGTTGTTCGGCTTCTAAACGATCAGTTTTTGATCGATTAAGCTACAATGTGCCTCAGCAGCAAGTTGATGACCAAGAACATGAGTTGTCATATGCGTCATTCAACATGGCATCTCATACCAACAGGTGACGACGTCCAAGACGCAACTCATCCTAGACTCCTGGTCAACAACAGTTCAATCGACTTCTTGATAGTTTCGAAGGAGTATATCAGAATACTCGATCAAGAAGTCAAAGACAGTTGCAGAATTCTGATTCAGAAGCTGGGGTACCCAGTCTTTGGAGTCAGAAACTGATAGTGTCGATTCATACCTCTATACCAATCCCTTTGTATCTTCAAGGGAGGTTGAATCCTATGCTATTGGAGATGAACCGGAGACGTCATCTGCTAATACAGAACAGCGTCTCTCTGCCGTTGAGCAATCACTGAAAGACATGCTCACTATGATGCAAAGTATGCATCAAATAATAATGACTCAGCAAACTGCTCAGCCGGCGGTAGTAACACCGGTGCAGGTAGCAGCACAAACTCAAGATAGTCAAGGGGTTGATATACCTTTGAATAATCTTAATCAAGAGCCTGCTGTCAATCAAAATTCTGCAACTCCAGATCCTATCATTCCAGAAGATGTACCACCTCCGGTGGGGGTCACGGTACATCCAACAACTATTCAATCAAATGTGCTTCCTCAAACTAGTAAAGCTATTCAAGCAGTGCGCGAGCTTAAAGCACAGTTTGAAGTTCTGAAGCACAAGGATCAGCTCCAAAGGTTATGGATTAAGCAACCCTATCCCCTCATTGGAATGACGTACCCTTTCCTCCGAAATTCAAGCCACAATCGATGGTATTATTTGATGGAAAGGCTTCTCCTAGTCAGTATATCAATTACTTTGATATTATGACTGTGCATCTACAGAAGAATGATGCTCTTCTTACCCGAGTTTTCATCGAGTGTTTAACGGGTTCTGCATACGACTGGTATCGCAGTTTACCCAACAATTGTATTTCGTCTTTTGACGAATTTAAAGCAATGTTTCTCTCCCGCTTCTATGAAGGAGGCATGGACATGAACATGTCCTCCTTAATAGAGATCAAACAAAAGGAGAAGGAAGATACTCGGACATTCATCGAACATTTTCGACGGGCAACTTTGAAGATGCCTCCTGGTATGCCAGATTCGGTATTAATTGATACGTGCAAAATGAATCTGCGACCATCTATTGCTGTCTTTACAGGCTCCCAATTCACAGATTGGACTTCGTTCATTATAGCAGCAGTTTCAGCCGAGACCAATGGTAGGTTGGCTCGTGAACACGGGATAATCTTTGCCTTAGAGGACAAAAGAAAGAAAAGCTCTTCTGGTAGTAATTCCGGCAATCGTAATGGGAAAGGGAAGGAAACCCTAGTGGTTAATCTTTCAAAACCCAAAACGATACCGAATAATCAGGAGTCTTCCAAGCCAAAAGAAGAATACTCTTTCGATGACAGTGATATCCCAGGGATATTCCAATATCTGGTAAAGAGTGGCAAACTCCAGATTCCGGAGCCAAAAAGGCCTAATGAGGTAAATCTGACTGACAATCCCAAGTATTGTATCTATCACAAATACATAAATCATCCTACCAAGGCTTGCTATGTCTTAAGAAGAAAATCCAAGAGCTGATAAATGCCAATGCCATCGCTTTAACCAACGATGAGCATACGGTCACAACTAATATGGTTTCTCTTCAATTTGGAGGATTTTCTCCACAACAAGTCCCAGATGGAATTGTTCCAATTCCAAAGGCGACGATAAGATTGTAAATCTTCCACCTGTTAGAGAGCAAAATAAAGGATTGTTGCCTCTCACACTAAAAAATGGTGAAATCATGTGGGTACATCCTGACTTAGTACCTGAAATGAAAGATGAAGGTAAAACTTCAAAATCCAAGAAAGGTAGAAAAGTCAAAACCTGTAACATGATTTATCATGTTGTTTCTCCAGATCCTGATGATTTGGATCATCTTTGTGATGGCATTCCTTTGGAAGATAGATTGAGGGTTTGAATATATGCCCTCCAAGTTTCGCTCCTCCTACCAAGCTCTTACTTACTCATCAGCAGTGGCTAGCTATGAATAGTGTCCCCTTATATAGGGCACAACAAGTCTTCGCTGCTTATGAGAGAGCTCCTGTAGGGATTTTTCCTCTTGTCCTAAATACTCCTTCTCATGTGACTATAGAGGTTTCTATTCCTCTTTTCCTGTGGTTACAGAGGTTTCTACTCCTTCTTCCTCTGTTGAACCATCTATTAAAAGTCCGCTACCTACTCACTTATATAGTCAACAATCAGTCCATCTCATGAAAAAGATGGGCTATGACTTTCAAAAGGCGGAAGGCTTGAATTATGATAAAGGAATGCGACTTTCTTTATAACTTCAAAGTTAAAAATCCACTGTTGGATTGGGTTTTGAGGTTCCTCATAAAAATCCTCGCAAGAAGAAGGCTAAGGGAAAGAAGACTAAATCCTGCAATATGGTACTTCATTCTCCTGAGTCTGAAGAAGAAACCTTTGTTGGTACCAGATCTGGGAAAGAGTACCACAAATATTAGGGGATCTTCCAAAGAAGCAGAGGACGTTGTTGAAACACCACCAGCTCAACCATCTCCTATTCCTGCTAAATCATCTGTGGTTGAGAAAGGAAAACAAAAAGCAGTACGCTTTGACGTCCCATTAAAATCTGCTTCAAATCAAGGGGTTGATGAAGCCCTACAAATTTGATATTCTAGTCCAGTTAGCTAATACTCCGGCTAGACTCTCTATCTTCGAGCTGCTTCGTCTTTCTAAAGAAAGCAGAAAGACTTTGAGCGAAGCTTTGCTACAAGCTGACTCATGCTTAGCTCAACTCAAGAGTCCTGACAATTTACCAGTGTCATGCCCACAATGTCATAGTATGATGGAAGCAATTCCTAACATCACCTTCACACCAGAAGATATGTTGTTGAAGCATAATAAGCACGACAGGCCTCTGTGCTACACACGGTATATTGAATCTACTGAAATTGACAGGATTTATATTGATCCTGGGTCCTCTATTAGCATTATTCTCCAGAGTATGCTACGACCCTTGAGGATTCCTACTAATGATTTGATCTACACTAGTACCACAATAGTTGGCTTTTACTCTGGAAAGAGTAAACCATTGGGGAAGATTCGTCTGAATATTCAAATTGGTGATCTTCGAACTATGGCAACTTTTTATGTTATCAACTCCGATGTATCTTACAACATCCTTCTTGGAAGACCGTGGCTACATGAGCATAACATTGTGCCTTCAACTCTCCACCAATGCTTCAAGTACGTGGATTCCCAAGGGGTTGTGAAGACTGAGTTCGCAGATATTAATCCTTTTAAGGGTGTTGAAGCCTACTTCTCTGATTCAATACTCTACAAACAGGAGCATATGAAGGAGATATCGGATATGGCCGAAGATCGATCACCTGCTGAAGATCAATCTGTCAATGAAGATCCTCCAGAAGGGCAATCTTTGAAGATCAAAGTCAAAGGTCGAATCCAACCCCAACTTGTCAATGACCAACCTCTGATGATCAAGGTCAAAGGAAGAACTCGAGCTTCGTCTGAGGAATCAGTGAGTATTCCAGCCAAGAGCCCAGTTCAACCTCTCATGATCAAGGTCAAGGGACGTACTTCTCGTACAAACGACCCAGAACCACCACTGATTATCAACCTTGGCAAGTCTACGCAGAAGACGGATGATGGTCCGTTAATGATCAATCTGAAGCATAGTACTCAACTTGTAAATAATGTAACTATTGATCATTCTGTACTTTCTAATATCAATGAAGATTTCCTTTTGGAGTATATGGCTGTCAAATTCGTTGAAAGAATGACTTTATCTACTAATAATCAAAGTCATCCACATAAAAATGATATAAATACAGAGGAAACCTTATACATTGATCATAAGAAAAATTCTTTTCCTCCTCATGTCGATGTTGGACCTTATGCTCAAAGGTTCCTAACATCTTCTCCCTATCTTCTTCCTGTAGCCGCTTCATCACAAGCTTGCGTAACTTATAGACGTTACGAAGAATCTTATTTTGTGATTCCGTCTAATAAGAAAAACAAGCATCAAATTATGTTTGGCCTGGCTAGAAATATCCCTGTTACTCAGACAGATGATCTCAGAGAGAAAGATAAAGGAAGAATCCAAATTGACAAATATAGTCAACAATCTCTCAAGATTATCCAGAATATGGGATATGATTTGAAGACTATGCAAGGTCTCAATCAAGGTGAAGGTAGACGGCTACCAATATGTGGCGATCTATTTTATCAGAAAACTCGGCATGGATTAGGATTTGATCCGTTCCACATGTTTAATGAAGATATACAAGAAGAATTTTCTTCCAGTTCTTCACAATCCTCAGATTCGAAAGAAATCCAATCCGTCGAATCGGATACACCCCACATGTACGAGGAAGATATGGAAGAAGAATGTTCTTCCAGTTTTTTACAATCTTCATATTCTGGAGGAGACTATTATGATGAATCTGAGTGTATATTCTCAGTTGACATGGTTCAAACTGATGGTGAATCTGAGCCATTTGAAAATAACCCTTGGACACAGCAAATAGACACTCAATGGGAACTTCGTTTTGAACAGCGACAGCCACCTATAGAAGATGAGATTGTCCAGATTGATGTTGGAGACGGAAGTACGTCCAAGCCAATATTCATCAGTAAAAACCTCTCCGAAGATGAAAAGAAAGAGTTGATAAAACTGATTAAAGAATATATCGATATTTTGCATGGAGTTATGAGGATATGCCAGGCTTAGATCCTA
This sequence comes from Iris pallida, assembly GCA_029216955.1. Classification (NCBI taxonomy): domain Eukaryota; kingdom Viridiplantae; phylum Streptophyta; class Magnoliopsida; order Asparagales; family Iridaceae; genus Iris; species Iris pallida. The sequence goes on along the minus strand of JANAVB010005786.1, from coordinate 2,090 downwards.
AAGTAGCTACTCATAAACTCAATATTCTTCCTAATGCCAAGCCTGTAAAATAACAGCAACGGTATTTTCGACCAGATATGATGGATGCAATTGAAGCAAAAGTCAAGAAGCTGATCACAAGTGGCTTTGTTCGTGAAGAACAACACCCAGGTTGGGTTGCCAACATTGTTCCTGTTATGAAAAAGAACAGAAAAGTCCGAGTTTGCATAGATTTTCGAGATCTTAATGCAGCTCGTCTAAAATACGAATTTCTACTTCCGATTACCGATGTCATGATAAACAATACATGCGGTTTTGAACGTATGTCTTTCATGGACGGATTTTTAGGATACAATCAAATTAAGATGCATCCAGGAGATGAAAAGCATACCGCTTTCCGTACACCCCTTAGGGTTTATTGCTATACGGTTATGCCATTTGGTTTAAAAAATGCTGGTGCTACGTATCAACGGGCTATGAGCAACATCTTTCAAGAACATCTACGAAAAATAGTTGAATGTTATGTAGATGACATTGTTGTCAAAAGTCGATCAAAAGACGATCACGTTCAAGACTTAAAGACAGTATTTGAGTTGATACGTCAACATCAACTGAAGATGAATCCTACTAAGTCTTTCTTAGGGGTTTCCAGTGGCAAATTTTTAGGATTTGTCATCACTTCTAAGGGTATCCATGTTGATCCTGATAAAATCAAAGCAATTCTTGAAATACGTCCTCCATGCAATTTAAAAGAACTACGCGGCTTCCAAGGTCGCATTGCTTATATCAGGAGATTTATATCCAATCTTTCTGGGAGATGTCAACCTTTCTCTCGTTTATTAAAGAAAGGTGTATCATTTGTCTGGGATGAAGCATATCAGAAAGCCTTCAATGACATCAAGCAATACGTTACAAATCCACCTGTTCTGGTACCTCCAGTGGTAGGAAGACCATTTTTGCTATATGTTCGAGCCTTAGATCATTCACTTGGTGCTCTTCTTGCACAGAAAAGTGATATGGGTCATGAACAAGCAATCTATTATCTTAGTCGAATGATGGTTGGAGCTGAACACAGGTATACTCCTGTGGAGAAAGAATATCTGGCCTTAGTTTTTGCTGTTCAAAACATGGCATTATGTGTCAGGACAGACTATTCATGTCATCTCCAGAATAAATCCTATTCGGGTGTTGATGAGAAAACCGAGCATCCTTAACTCCAGGTTAGCCACCTGGACGATATTGCTTACTCCTTATGATATGGTCTATATACCTCAGAAATCAATAAAAGGTCAAGCATTAGCTGATTTCTTAGCTGCTCACACCCTATACCTGAATCATCAAAGCTATATGAGGACATTCCAGATGAAGTCGTAGATTGCAACATGACTTTGAAGGATGACATTTGGTAACTATATTTTGATGGAGCTTCTCGGGTTGGACCTAAAGGCGATATCGTCTCTGGCGTAGGCATCATCCTAGTCTCTCCTGACAAAATGGTGATATACCGTGCTTATTCTCTTAATGAGCTATGCTCCAACAATGTGGCAGAATACAATGCTCTACTAATTGGTCTCCAAGTAGCAAAACAACTGGACATTGAGTTTCTAGAAGCTTATGGAGACTCTCAACTGATTGTTAATCAAGTAAGAGGGACATATAAAGTCAGAAAACCTGACCTCGTTCCTTATCATCAAGTGATAATCGAATTAGTCCTTTCATTCAAAGGATTCTTTATCGAATTCGTACCATGTTCTCAAAATTTAGAAGCTGATGCTCTTGCTAGTTTAGCCGCTGACTTAGTTGTTCCAATTAGAAGACAAAATACCATTACTTTGCTGGATCGAGATTTATTATGTGTCAAGAATAATTTGCATATTGAACAGAGTTATACTATAGAATCAAGTTCCCAGCAGAGGGATTGGAGAAGTTCATTCATTGATTATGCGGTTCATGGGATTTTACCTGAAGATCCAAAAGAAGCTGCATCAATCAAGAGACGATCATTTCGATTCTATTATGATTCTTCTTTACATATGTTATATCGTCGTTCATATGACGGACTTTTGCTACGTTGTCTCTCAGAGAGTGAAGCTGAGCAAACACTCCGTGAA
>JANAVB010005785.1:0-68707 GCA_029216955.1 Iris pallida | reverse complement strand
GCTCACTGGCCAAGGTGGGAGATGTCATGCGCCTTCGTTATGAAGAGCTTGTCATCGTGGATGGTGTGTATGGCGTTCGTACAAACATCTCCTCATCTGAAATAGCGCTCTCTCTCTCATCGGTTAGTGAGTGGACTTGTACATTGATAATGTACATGCTTGGTCCTCTGCAACTGTACCCAGCCGTAGTGGTGTTCGTGCGTAGGGTGTGGAACCCTACGGGTGGAGTCGAGGCATTCTTTCAAGAGAGTAGTTTTTTTTTTTTCGTCTGCTTCGCTTTAGATTTTGATTTGGACTTTGTTCTTCAAAGAGATCCTTGGATGTATGATGGCAGGCTTGTCATCATCCAGAAGTGGGATCCTATTATATCTTGCGAGCATGATCTACTTGCAGCAATCCCTATCTGGATGTAGTTCCCTAAGCTTTACCTATAGCTTTAAAATAAACTATTCATGCACAAAGTTGCGAGCGCCACTGGAATTTCGATTCGGATGGATGCTACTACATAGCTCAAGGTTAGCATTTGCTAGGATCATGGTGTAGATTACCGCTAACCGTGATCTTCCTGCGGTAGTTCCAATGAGACTTCATAATGGTCAACTTTTAGATCATCCTATCATTTATGAGTGTATTCCTTGGATATCCGATGTCTGTCGATGTATCGAACATCTAGATGTTCATTGCTCGGACCCCTATGGGAGGCCATCAAAAATGAGTTGATGGAGGTACTTAAAGAAAGTTCAGACATGAATCCAATGTTCCCTTCTATTAGTTGAGCCTATTAGATATCCATTCGAATCATTCGCCTAAGAAATTGGTACATGACATGTTCACTTAGGCCAACTCCTCCGGCTGTGTTGATAGTATGAGCCGAGATGTGACCAGAGCTGACATCCCCAATTGTGATATCCACTCGTATCATTTGCCTAATTTAGGCAATGATGATAGTGGGGATGGCCAAGCTCTAGTAGAACTAGCAGGTAGGCCATTTGCTAGGGACAAAGAGAGAGAAGTCTTTGGTAGCGAGGGATGTTACTGAGGCCTCTTTTGACCATAGAGGTAGTAGTCTCCTATTGGAGAACCAGATAGGTCGGGGCTAGAGCTCCCTTCTAGGATTATTGGTCAATCCAACACCAAAAGCTGGAGTCTCGTAGAAAGCTCCACAAAGATGTCAAATGATTAGGCATATGGATATGATATTTCAGTTGGGAGATGTCAGAATGAAGATATATAGCTGACCAAGGAAAATGACAAATGGTTGTAGCTTATGCAACATGAAGGAATTACGTCGAAGCAACGAACTCATCGGAAGAAGATGGAGGCAACTCGAAAGAATGACATGCTGCTATAGATCTAGTACGAGGGCTAGTAAAGTAGATGTTGGTTGAGTGAGAGTTGTTAGAGTGCTATGCACATAAGTCCAAGGACTCCTTATGTAATCGGTTTTTTAGCAATACAATTATCCATTCCATATATATATATTTTTTGAAATGGTAATTTTATTAAGAAAAAATAAGCAAGCTAAGCAAGCTAAGCAAGCTAAGCAAGCTACAAGAAGTGTTAGGACTCGAGCTGTCAAACACTCTAGATACGCAAAAACAACACACACGAACCCGACATACTCTGCTGCTCATGGAAGCCTAGTGGTTTGACCATTTGTAATCCTAGTACTGGCCCTCAACTTGGGACTAACATTATGCAATTTCCTTCTAGCCTCCGTCTTGGCATTTCAAAGTTCCCCTGCTACATCTCGAAGTCCTTTTGTTTTAGAAGTTGGAGCTATGTTTCGTTTGCCCAGGTCGGTTGGAGGTCATCTCTTTGAGCCTTGGATAAGTTTTCCTCCTTCTCAGTAGCTTCATCAGTGGAAGTGTCAGTGTAACTTTCTGATGGGTTCCAGTCATTAGATAGAGGTTGCTGCACCTCAACCCTTGAAGGACGCTCCTCAGCTATAGGACTTGTGCTAGCAAGTCCTACCATCGCCTTCCCAATACACCCAACTTTCTTTCCACTATAGGCAACTCTGTAGGGAGAGTGTCACAGGGGGGTAATTACGACTCCGGTCTCAACTCGGACCAAGTAATCCGCACGACCAGGAGAGCAGGTCTGAGAGGGTAGGTCGGACGTCGATTCCGGAGGCAAGTGAACAAGATGATACTCCACATTTTCACGGAGCACTTCAATTAGCTTCTCTCCGAGCCCTCATTGGAGGGGGCTGGGTTGTTATCCTCAACGTTCCTAATGCAGCGACAAGCAGAGTAAGTAGACGACATCTACTCGAAAGTGACATGTTCGAATCGACGACCATCCGATTGCCGGACTGGGATAGTGGAGGGAGCCCTCGGAAAGCAGTAATTTGAATAAAAACACTGGCGTAAGCCAGCCTCTTGCGATTGGCCGTCGCAACGTCCATGCGGATCGTAACTCCAACGATGTGCAATCTTCCAAATGGATGGCTTACTCCAAAGTTGGAGAGGAAGCTTCGACAACTGCACCCAGACGGGGGATACATGCTAGAACGTCCCTCTCCATGGCGATCATAGGGTCATATCGCTTGGTAATGACGAGCCACTTGTCAAACATCCATGGGTCATCTTGAAGCACCGTCTCAAGATCTAGTTCCAGGACAAATCCCCAAAAAGAAAACTATTCTCGCGAGAGAATATTTCGACACTGCTCGATGGCGTCCAGACTCTGGGCACGAAGGTCGCAATGGCCGGGTACGAAGGTCTCTGCCCGACCACGTATATAACCAGTGAGGATTTCCACTCTTTCGATGATATCTCAATGTCTTTAACAGAAATGTTAGCTATCCGAGCTTCGTCCACCACCGTAGGCTCCTCGTAGTGGAGTCTCAAGTCCACAACAACAAGAGTAGTGGAGTAGAGTGCAACCCAAGATATGGATAGATTTAGAGGAGGCAAAGAAAGAAAAATTTGTCGGGGGGCGATAAACCCTCAAAGCTCTTCTTCAAGCGTCCCTATAATGTCTGGGTCTTGCCCATGCCACCACGGAGTAGATCACGCGGTGGGATGACCTGCGATCCAGTATGAAGCAGTAGCATGAGTGGCCTTGGGTCCGACCCTATTACTCAGGGCTCGCACGACAAGGGAGGCAGACTCACCCGCAATCCTAGACGAATTTGGGCACCCTTTGCTCCGACGCCAAAAAACCTGGGTCCACCTGCATTCGTTAGCGCTCGGTCGTCGACATGGGACGAAGAGTATCACTAGGTGGCCGGTGGAGGAGAACCAACTCCAGTCCGTAGAGGCACGAGCGTAGGGACGAGGGAGCCGCTAGAGAGCGAGGGACTCGGGACACCGTCGGCTGCGGAGGGGGGGGTGCACGAGCCCTAGGGCACCGCCAATCGGATCGCCTAGAGAATCGCATGGGGAGCTCTCCATTCCACATGCACACATTGTGTGTGTGTGTGAGAGAGAGAGAGAGAGAGAGAGAGAGAGAGAGAGAGAGTGCCTAAAAGCTTGTGTTTTTAATACTTAAGACTTAATAGAAATAAGCATATTGCAGTATATGGAATATCATATTAAAAATTTGACTGATACCAGCAAAGAGTGGTAATTGCAACTCAAAATTGTTCTTAAATCTTGACTCAGACTGATATGATTATCTATCATTCTGTTTAGTTTATTGAAGGATACAAAGCTCAAATAGACACATACGTCTTTCTCATAATAACTCGTAGACTGGGAATTCGTCTATATTAGCAGTGAACTCAGGCTTTGCTTCCTTGCAAACAGAATCTCATTCATGGAGTTTCTTGTTAGCCACCGTATCTCTCTTCGGTGTGATTCTGCATGAAATTTTTATGAAAAGAGAACATAGTTTTAGTAAATTTTAAGTCTGCAGAGTTATGTATTTAAATTTAAATGAGCCATTTAGAAGAAGTAGGCATATATGAGAGGCAGTGTGAAATTTCAGATTCTGAAATGATTTCTTTGGAACAAGGCTTCAAGCCAAAAAACAATGCAACTTATATGTATCAGCTTGAAAGATTTTGTATAACTGTATAGAAAACTTAAAAATTCACTGCTTTAAGATCAGTATGCTAGTATACAATTAAGGAACATTTTCCTTTTGAGAGATTTGGGAAGCAATTAGTTGAGACCATCTCTGTGTTTGAAAAGTTGCTCAAGATTATGATTAAATCAGATACAAATTTTTTTGCTATTGCATATTGGTTATAATGGCTATAATATAAAATGTTACGCTTATTCAAGAACTTTGACAGATTTTCTGAAAAAGGAGAGCACCGGCAGAAAAGAACCATTGGATCTTCATTAAACAGTGAAGTAGAACATACATATATCAACAATGAGAACTAAGGTGTTGGAATAGATATAATTACCAAGAAGCATGTGAAACAAGCTCTTAAGCGAGTGCTATTTATGACTATATAATTGTACAATTCAAAGTAGATTTTTTTATCCCACTTCTAAAACACGAGATTTATTTTGTGTTGTCGAGATCCTTCATCTTTATGCATTTATATATGGTGTCAATGTAGATAATAATTAAGATCTCTACCAAGGTTCACGGGGTTTCGACCCTTCATATGATTATTTGTATCAACGGTTTTGACAATTTCTGTGGTCTTAGATCATATCGGTTTCACAAAACAATTTTTTTTGATAAAAACTGTTTTTGTATAACTAATATTTCGTACATTTACACAATTTTTTGTATTTATTTGTTTTTGCTCGTTAATTTTAAATGGAATAATATTTAACATTGTTGAATCATTTCCTCACAATATATACACATTATTTATTTACTTGCTTTTAGAAGGCATACAATTACAATAGATAGTTAGGATGGAATAATATTAAAATGGAGGAATGTTGTAATCTTATAGATGTACAAAAAGGTTATGTCCACACTATTTTTTTTTCATAATTCTCTTTTTTGTTCAATTTTCTATGTTGAACTAACCTGCAAAGAGAGCCCCATTGTCGATATCGCCTAGTATTGGGCGGTAATGATATCGGATCAGGATATGCCAAAACCGATACAATAGATTGGTACGATAGGATATCAATTGATACGTATTGGTATCAACCGATACGTATTGGTATCAACCGATACATATCGTCATCGGCCGATATTGCGAACTATGATATCTAGATGAGTTTTATAGAAGGCAATGATTTGACGCATCAATTATCATGCAAATAAGACAAGCTTTTGGTTGTTCAATAACTTCAACAAATATAAAAAAGCAAAGCACCATTGTTCCTTCCCTAAACTCTTGAGAACAACAGAATGTAAAACAGATAAATTTTGAGAAAATATGCAAATTGATCTCATAAAGCTATAACTAGCTTTGAGACTGATGGAATATATTGGTTTTAGAGAGGGCTTATGTAAGTATCAATAGTGCCCTTATATAGATAATATCACATTTTGAATTTTAAAGGACATAGGTAAGCACATGCAACAACATGATCGTCTATTCAGTAACATTCAACATATGCTGGTTGTACTCACATGCCTCACAGCACTTATGAATCAAGTCGTAGTTAAGATAATATACCTTGGGAGTAAAGGAGAAACCAACTTTAATTTGATCACATCCACAGTATGCTTGATCCTTGCCCACATTATAAACGGTTGGCGGTTTCCTTCAGGAAACAATGGCTCTAATGAGATACTGGAAACCGTTTAATGAAACATAAATAGACAGAAAACATAAGATCAACATGAGAGGTAATTAAGAGAGATGAAAATAGCAAAATAACTAAGAATTCACAAGTAGGGTTGCAATTGAATCTGTCTAGTTAGGGTTAATCATATTCCAAATCCAATTCATAGTGGAATAAGGTTATGAAACTAACTCAGAATCTTATCCACTTAATAACCGATTGGTATAGATTCGCTCAGATCCTATAATGAATTCAACAGAGGAAGATGATACCTCCATATCAACACAGATAAGAAATTCTTCACATTGGAATAATTTCTTAAAAGACGATTGATTATATGAACGATTATTATCAATATCAATAATAAAACTTAGTGTATTATCATCTTTAATTGTACGACGCCTGTTTTCATATGGTGGGTTAAATGAATTAAGGTCCCCAAGATCCTTACTCATACTTAGTTTAAGTGATTGAAATTTGAACTAACTTGCACCTTTGGTTTCTTTATGCATCTCCTAGGAAGATTCATCGAAGGTGCATGAACGTCTTTTGGTCAATAATCTCTTGGTCTTTGGGTGCGTGAATGTCCGTTGCTAATGAGTTCATGCTTCTATTATCCAAAACCCACAATAAGGTTCATGCACCACCAGTGATGAGGGAACCATTCCTAGATTAGGATTTATTAGTTTTCTTTTGGATTTATTTCAGATTTGTAATTGACAATTCCAATTAAACTAGAATTAGGATTTAGAGCTCCTTGAACTACAAAATGTAAATCCAACCTATGTATTAATTGTCAGGGGTAAACAAATATACATAAGTTGAACACAACTCGAGTAGGGACATGAGAACAATCGAGGAACCATCCGTCTAAATCATCACAAGCGAGTGGAGCACCACACAGGAGGAACCAGTCGACGGAGGAGCTTCGTGTATGATCGACACCGAAAGTGATTGGGAAAAGTTTCTTTTACAGTGTTTTTGATAGATCATGGAAGGAGGTAGTGATGGCAAAACCATGATATAGTACGAGTCCAACTCCAACTATGAAGACTCTAGCACGAGGACTTCCTCGAAGAGACTAAAAGCTATTAATGATGGTGGTACAACCCCACCATGTCTCGTCAACTTATAGTGAAAAATATGAGGAAAAATGGCTCTTTCAAGGAGAGATCTTTGATGCAACACAAGATTGCTCTTTATAGGAAGTTTGACTTAAGAAGAAAGGGTAAATCCCTCACATGGAGGGACAATCATGTCCTTGAAGGGAGTCGACCACTCCTCACCCGGGGTCATGAAAATCAGTATTATCTCCTACTCATTAGAGTAGGATGAGGAGAAGGACGGGTGGTATTGAAGTCCGAACATACTAAAAAAAGAGGCAAGAGAGGGAGCAAGGGGTGAGAGAATCCAACCGTTCATGAGCAAGAAAGAGAGGAGGCATTATGTTTATTTAATTGCAACAAGAAGGGGAAACTTTTAGCTAGAATCTACTCTCGACATTGTATGCTATATATGTTATTGCTTTGGTCATATTACTAGCGTTTGTTGATCTTATTGGAGAAGACCAAGAAGTGTATAAGATAGGGTAAGGGCATCGTGGAAAAGTGGTACAATGTATGAAAGGAGCCAAGGACAAAAATTTGCTTGAACTTCTCACTCGAATGAAGGCGAATGAGACACTATTATGAGGACACTTGGTGATCATTAGGGTCCTTGTCTGTAAGCCAGAGAAAAATGATATCGAGACTCAAATGCAAAAAACAGCGACGAGTGAACATGTCGGGCGCCAGGCCCTTAGGCTAGTGGACATGGTGAGAGTCTACTTTCACGAAGCACTTCCATGAACTCCTTTCTAAGCCTCTCAGAAGGAGCCAGGTACACTTCCTCTACATGTCCAACGTAACATGCAACTGTAAGCAGAACACGTTGACAACGTCCATTCGGAGGAGACTAGTTGCTCAAATCGACGTCCATCCGGGAGCTGAACTAAGATAGAAGAGGATGTGCACAATAAGGAGTGATTTCGATCAGGACACAAACAAAGGCCAACTGCTTGTAGTGGGCCGTGGCAGCATCCATGTGGATCGGGACTCCATTGACGCTCGCAATCTTCCGAATGGAGAGATCATTTCAGAGCTGGAGTGGAAGCATCGACAATTGCACCCAGACGTGGATAGAGGCTAGGAGCTCTCTTTATGAAAATCATTGAATCCCATCTGATGATGATGAGCCGCTTGTCAAACATTCAGGGACTACCTTGAAGCACTGTCGCTAGGTTGGATTCCCGGCGAATCACACAAAAAAGAAACCATTCTTACGCAAGAAGACTTTGACGCCACCTGCTGGCACCCAAACCCTACGAACGAAGGCTGCAATGGCCGGTACGATGGTGTCTGGCTTACTACATACAAGACCAGGATGGACTTCTACTACTCTGCTGAGATCCCAATGTCTTGGATAGAAATTTGTGTAGTCTGAACTCCGTCAGCCACTTGGGGCTCTTCGAAGTGGAGCCTCAAGTCCATAGCAATAAGAAAGGGAGAACAAATCTCAACCCAAGAATTGGGTTAGGAGTTTAAGAAGACTTGTGCAGCCGAATTTATAGGGGGTCTTCGAGAGTCCTCTGAACTCTTCTATGAGTGACCTGAAAACGCTTCGGTCTTGCCCATCCCAATGTGTAGCATCAACGTGGGTGGCCCTTAGCCCATTTCTCTCCTTGGAACTTGCGCAACATGGTGAATAGCCTTCCCCGCAGCCCTATCTGGATTTGGGAGCCCCTTGTTTCATCGTCGAACTACGTCTACATGGAGCCACCCACCTTCCCCTTCTCGGACATGAGGAGAGTGTGAACCAACTTCGGGGGCCATCGGACGAGCTTCATCACCAACTGTCGGAGGTGCGAGCCCTGGGCCGGAGGAGCCGCCATGGAGAGGAATTCTCTAATCGCTATGAGTTAGGATATATATATATATATATATATATATATATATATATATATATATATATATATATATATATATATATGGCATGAGACTCGGGTGACTCGGGCGAACCTAGGGCTCTTTCTCGAGCGAACCTAACGCCTCCTCTCCGGCTGCCGGACCCTCTCGCGGAGGGGAGGAGGAGGCCGGTGAGGAAGGGCGGGGGCAGGCGGCCCCCCCCCGGCAGCCCCCTGGGCGGGGGGGGGGGGGGGCTGGCGACGGGAACAGGGGGTCAGGCGGACCCCCATCCTTGCAGGCGGCGTAGCGGGCGGGTCCGGCGACGGCCTGGGGGGCGGCCGACCCCTCCCAGGTGGTGGCGGCGGGCAGGGCGGCCCGGGGACCTACGGGGATTCCGGCGGTGGCGGGCTCCGGGTCGGATGCACCTATCTTCGAATTCGGGTCGGGATCCGCGGCTGAGGATGGCCAGATTGATGATGATGGTTGGACGACGGTGGTGAGACGACGTCCGGGAGGGGAAAAAGGGGCTCAAAATCATGGTATGAGTCGGACGGGTCCTGGAAGGAGCGGGAGTAGGTCTACCATCGGCCTTCGTAGCACACGACGACAGGGAGGAGGTCCGGGACGCACTGCGGCTGGATGGCGGCCAAAGGCGACGACGACGGAGAAAGGAAAGAGTATTGCTGGAGATGTTGGGAGTCAGATGCCTCTGTCTGCCACTCCCCGGACGGGCACAGAAGGGCCTCGTCCCAAATCCTGGAAGAATGTGTGTATGCCGGGTGGGAACACTAGCCCGGTGTCGATGGAGTATGTGCCACCGATGCAGGTAGGAGGAGGCCTTCGAGCATATTTTCCGGCGGAAGAGATAGCGGAGGTCACGGACTTCTGGAAGAACACGTTGGTGATGTATGTGTTGGGAAGTAAACCGTTCTATGGGCAGATACGGGGTTATGCAGAGAGGGTATGGCGGCCCAAGGGGTATGGAGTTCTTCTCACGTGAGAATGGGTTTTACTATGTGAAATTCGGCTTGGAGGAGGATGTGTCCAGGATTATTCAAGGAGGGCCTTGGTCCTTTGACGGGCGACTTATTATCCTGAAGGAGTGGACACCGGAGTTGCGATGTGAGAAGGAGGTGCTGAACGCGATTTCCGTCTAGATTCGCTTTTCTGAGTTTCCGGTGAAATACTGGAACATTCCTCTGCTTATGAGATTAGCTAGCTTGGTCGGTAAGCCGATCAAGGCTGATGAGGCTACGACTTTCCGTACCAGACTAATGTACGCCAGAGTATTTGTGGAGATAAAGGCCGGGACGGAGCTTCCGAGTATTCTCGAGTATCAGGTGGCATCCGGGGAGGTGTTGACTCAGGCTGTGGAGTATGATTGGGTCCTCCCAATGTGTTCCTTCTGTGAGTGCTTTGGTCACTCATCTAGTGTTTGCCGGACTAGAGGGACGGAGACAGCTAGGTCCTCGGTAGTGCAGATGGAGGTAGTTGAGCCAGAGGTGGCACCCAGTCCCATCGCAGGAGTGGCGGCGACAGTCAGGACGATGGAGGAGGTCTCCCTGATGGAGCGGACCAGGAGGTCCGAGATCGACACCCCGCAGAGACAGGAGGGTTCTCAGGGCGCGATAGTCCCGTTCAGGCCCCAGAGGAGTATGGTGACCAGGGGTATGAGTTCCCTGGATAGTAGACAGGATGGGTTGGAGACTTCTATGGTGGAAAAGGTCTATAGCAGAAAAATGCATACCCCGTCCCCACGGGAAGAGGAGCTCCAGCCAGGGGGGCTCGATGATCAGACTGAGGCCAACCCAGATTGGACCTTGACTCTCTCCAGGATTCAGGCTCATCTTGCATCTTCCTCGGGGACGGGGATGGGGGAGGATATAGATCTGACGGACGGGAGAAGTTCAGGGGGACCCTACATTATTTAATTAATGTCGGTCCTTGTCTGGAACATTCGTGGTGGGTGTTCCATTGGGAGATGGAGGGAGATTAGTGGAGTTCTGAAGAGGGAGAAGTGTGATATTTCTATTCTTCCCGAAACGAAGACTAGAGGGGAGACTATGTTATCTCGCATGACGCCTTCTAACTGGGCGCATATCCACAACCTGGATCTTTGTGATATGGCTAGGATCTGGGTTCGGTGGAACAGAGATAGTTGGGAGGGGGAACAGGTCCTGATGACAGAGCAGCTTATTGGCATTTCCTTTGTAAACAAGGGAGGCTTCCACTTCATTCTTGGAGCAGTTTATGGGCACAATAATAGGCGGCTTCGGGAGACCTTGTGGGAGGACATTGTGCGAGTAGGTCGTATGGCGGAGCACCTGCATCTCCCCCTGTTGCTTATGGGAGACTTCAATACCATGTTGCATCGACAAGAGAAGATGGGAGGTCGTCCAGTGCCGGACCCGATCTTATACGACTTCCAGAGGTGTCTCATCTTGTCTGGGCTGAGGGGACTGGAGAGAGCCGGACACATCTGGACCTGGCACAATTAGGCGGTTCACAACAGGAGTGCCTGTCAGCTGGATCGGGTTTTGGAAAATAGCGAACGGTTTCGCTACTTTCCGAATTCTATGGCGGAAGGGCTAGAGGCAGGGACCAGCGATCACTCCCCTATCCGGGTTGGTCTCTCTGAGAGGCCCACTTGGAAGACTCGGCCATTTCGATACAACAATGGCTGGTACCTCTCTGTTGGATATGAGGAGGTTGTTATGGGAGGGCTGCAGTATACTCGGGAGGGCACGGCTCAGTTTATGGCTCACAAACTCAAACAGGTCAAGAGAGCTATTCGGGATTGGGTGAAGAAGATGCCATGGTCTTCCCTGGAGGATAAGGAGGCCGAGCTTCGTGAGGTTCAGGAAGCTTTACAGTCTGACATGCTGAGTGGGGAGTTGACGGCTAGGGAGCGGGACCTGATTGCGGAGGTCAACATCATGAGGCTTCAACAGAAGATTAGTGCGGCCCAGAGGGCCAAGTATTCATGGCTCAAGGATGGAGATCGGTGCACCAAGTTCTTCTATGATGTGATCCGTGCCAGACAGGACCGAAACAGCATCCCCAGGCTGCTTAACGGAGAGGGCAGGCTTGTTGGCGACCCAGTGGAGATTCAAGAGGAGGCAGTCAGGTTCTATTCTGACTTATATCAGCAAACTGATTATTCCATCACGTTCCTAGGCCTTGTCACGAAGAGGCTGGTGACGTCCCATGGGAATAGTTTGCTGTTGGCCCCTGTGAGATTGGAGGAGGTGGAGTATATTGTGATGAAGGCAGATCCAAATAAGGCTCCGGGACCTGACAGCTTCTCTTGCGGGTTCTTTAGACGTCATTGGGGTCGGCTAAAGTTTCCAGTTCTGGAGGCGGTGCATTAGTTTTTCTTGGAAGGAAAGTTGTTGAAGGAGCTGAATCACTTTCTTGACCTTGGTTCCGAAGAAGGAGGGTGCGACCTCCCTTGCCGACTTTAGGCCTATTGCGTGTTGTAATTATCTATACAAGATAATTACTCACCTCATGTGTCGTCGTATGGAGGGGATTATGCAGGGCTTGGTGTCTCGGAATCAAGCAGATTTCATCAAGGGGTGCTCGATTGCTGAGCACAGTCTTCTTGCGCATGAGATGGTGAGTGATTTCAACAAGCCGGAGGGGATGAAGGCATGTGTGAAGCTGGATTTGCGAAAAGCCTACGACACGGTCAATAGGGACTTCCTCTGCCACCTTATGATTGCTATGGGGTTTGATGAGAGATGGGTGGCAAGGGTGAGGGAGTGCATATGCTCTTCCACATTTTCGGTCCTCATTCACGGTACTCCATATGGATGCTTCTCGAGCAACAGGGGTCTGCGGCAGGGGGATCCTCTCTCTTCGTACCTGTTCACTCTGGTGATGGAGTACTTTATTTGTATGATGGACCTGACGGTGCATAGTAGGAATATTGTTCCTCTTTTCAGGCAGGTCAAGCCGGTGGTGTCTCACTTGATATTCCGACATCCATCTATGAGAGGGATGAGGGCGCTTTCAGATATTATGGAGGAGTTTGGGAGGTTGTCCGGTCTGCAGCTGAATAGGGAGAAGAGCAGTGTCTATTTTAGCTCTCTGTGCACCCTCAAGGAGGAACGGGCCCTTTCTTTGGGAGTGGAAAAAGGAGAGTTATCAATAAAGTATCTGGGGGTTTCGTTGACGGTCAATTATGCCAGGGACCAGGATTGTCTCAGCCTGATGGATTTTGCCCAAAGGAGAGTGGAAGGCTAGCAGGCAGCTGGACTGTCCTTTGGTGGCCGTATTGAGCTGGTGAGGTCTGTTATCTCTGGCATCGCTATGTTCTGGTTGCAGTCGATTCAGATTCCGGTAGCTACCATAAGGAAGGTGGAGTCCATTTGTGCTAATTTCATATGGAGAGGAGGTATGCATGCCATCGCTTGGAAACAACTCTGTCGGACCTGGGCGGAAGGAGGAGTGGGGTTGCGACCTCTTCGGACGGTTAGGGAGGCACCTGGGGTGCGGATGGCGTGGCGGTTCATCAAGGGAGGTTCCCTTTGGACAGAGTGGCTGGCTAGCAGATATGTGCGGCGGATGAATTTCTGGACATGCAGGATTGATAACAATTTCTCGGTCTCATTTAAGGCTATACTTAGGTGCAGACCGGTTCTACAGTCCGCTATATGCAGGATTATGAAAGATGGGGCGAATACTGATCTCTGGCTGGACCCGTGGATGGGAAATGGCTTCCTTCTGGAGATTTGGGGGCACAGATGGACAGAGAGGCGAGCAGGAGAGTGAAATGTAGTCGGATCATCAGGGATGGGAGCTGGAGGCCTGAGGAGTACCCATTCACGGCTCAGTTTGGAGAGACGATTCGTCGGATCACTATCGACCCTACCATGACTGCGGACTCCTGGAGTTGGGTTGATCCTGGTTCGGTTGGAAGGGCAGGGATATTCAGTTTTAAAAGTTGCTATAATCTGGTTCGGACTACACATGACAGGATTGCGGAGTATGACTTTATCTGGGCGAAGGAGATTGCCCGCAAAATGCAGCTTTGTTCATACAGACTCCTCCTAGGCAGGTTGATGACGTGGGACAGACTTATTAGGTTTGTGATGCAGATTCCAGACCCGAAGTGTGTTCTCTGTACGAGTGACGCAGAGTCTATGGGCCACCTATTCTTTGAATGTCCGTGGACTTGGCACATCTGGGAGGAGCAGTGCATGCGATCGTTGGGTGGAGTTGGCACTGCCAGAGATATCCGGGAGATCCTCAGCTGGATCAGAGACCGCTGAGGCATGGACCCTGGTTGGGCCAGGATGGCTAGAGTTAGACTTGCAGCATCAGTTTGGCATGTCTGGAGGGGGCGCAACAGACGTATCTTTGAAGGACTGGCTACTCCGCCAGTAGGAATTCTACATGATATAGAATTCGATGTATCTGTAATGGCCCTTTAATTGGGGAGGGAGATGTGAGAATAGTGTATTGTAATACCTTTACTGTGATTTGCGTGGAATAAAATTTACCTTTATTCCAATATATATATATATATATATATATATATATATATATATATTTTTTTTTTTTTTGGAAAAAGGGTAAATTTTATTCCATCATCTCAATAAGGTTACAACATAAAGATACAATCCCAACTCAGGGGGACATTACTAGTACATCCGACTCAATGTTATGGAGGATGCCCACCACTGGGGTGGAAAGTCCCTCATAAATGCGCCGGTTCCTCATATATATATATGAAATACATATTTCAGCTCATGTACTTAACATCCACTTCGATATTATGTAGGACCCCGAAAGACGTTGTACTCGATCATTCGAATATGCGACGATTCCTCTCTCCAAATGTGCCTTGCTGTAGCGGAAAGCCTGACGCGAGCCATCTTGAACCATTGACCTCCTTTCCTTCGCAGATTTGATAATGTGACAATTTTGCTATTCATGTCTTTAGATATAGGAACTGGAATGTCTAAGTATCGACATTGTTGCTTCCAAATTTCCCATTAAACACACAGTAAAAGAATAAATGATGAAATGTCTCAGCCGCTTGTTAACACAACGCACAAGCTTCTCCTTGGACTTGATTTCCTAGCCGGACTAGTCTATCCTTTGTTAAGAGTCTTCCTTTAAGAATTTGTACATATTAAGATTCATCTTGTTGGCCATCTTCTTCACCCAAATAAACTCTACATTATCAATTGTGGGGGAGTGAGGCCTCGCCTGATCATAGGCTTGGCTGAACACAAACCTCCCGTCCTTAGACCCCTCCCATGCCCACTCGTCATTCTCAAATTCCGGGTCGATACTAATAGCTCGGATAGATGAAGCATACCTCCTCCCAATTTGGTGTTCATCTAGTTTCCATGTCCCATTCACGATCAGTATGCTCAGTCTCTAGTCTATCGGCTACATTGAACAATTGTCAACCTTCTCGTTCGATCATAGTCTTGTGCTCATATCACAGATCTAGCCAAAGATGCATGTTGCTGCTACTTCCAAATAAAGCGAAAGATGAACGGTTGGCTAGATGATCTATGTCGTAAAATCTCCTTGTAAGATACAAAGTAATTATTATTAATCTGTTGGCTCCAAAAATTCGTGTCCTTTAAATATCTATCACTCATCAATTGAGCCCACAACGATCTTCCCTGGAGGACAACGATCTTCCCTGGAGGAAATTCCACGTGATACGTATTCCCGCGATCACCTAGAGATAAAATAGAGAATGCAGGTGATAATTGAATTGAAGAAAAAAAAATCGATTACAAAGGAGTACTAGGATTCAAATGCCCGGTACTTTGACTCAACACATCTACTCTCTAGCACTCATGACTAGCCTTATAGCAGCTTGCTATTCTGTCCTTGTGTTACATGGGAGTTGACTCGCACTTTTGAGTTGCTTTCCACTTTCTTCTGATGGGTCCTCTGATTCGCATACTATCTTACTCATGTTGCATAAGCCACAACCGTTTTCTCGTTTTTCTTAGTCAGCTACATATCATTCTTATGATATCTTCCAGCTGAAGCATCAAATCCATCTACCTCGTCTTCTGACACCTCTGTGGAGCTTGTCGCAAGACTCCAGTTTTTGGCATTGGGTTTCCCAACAACCCTTGAAGGGAGGTCTATCCCAGTTTATCTAGTTCTCTAAGTGGAGACTGTCAAACTCTATGGATAGAAGAGATCTCGGTAGCAGCCCTCTCTACCAAATGCAAGTCTCTCTCTGCCTCCTTAGCATGCGGGCTGCTTGCTAGTTCTACCAGAACTTGAGCATCCCTACCACCATCATTGCCTAAATTAGGCGAATGATTCGAATGAATGCCACAACTAGAGATGTCAGCTCTGGATGCATCTCGGTTCATACTATCAACACAGCCAGGGGAGCAGACCTGATTGAACAACCGGGTGTCGATTCCTTAGGCAAATGATTCGAATGAATATCCATCATATCGTTAGCAAGTTCCACCCTAGAGGATAACACTAGATGCATGTCTGAACTTTCTCTCAGCACCTCCATCAACTCATCTATGATGGCCTCTCCAAAGGGGTCTGGACAATGAACTTCTAGATGTCCGATATACGGACAAGCAACGTATATTGTAGGAATCCACTCATAAGTGACATGCTGATCCAGATGACAACCGTCATGTAGTCTTGCTGGAACTACCGCAGGAAGATCGCGGCTAGCTGTAATCTCCACCAAAACTTTTGTGAATGCTAAATGCTTGTGGAGCATTGTAGCTGCTTCTATTCGAATCTGAATCTTGATGACGCTCACAACTTTGCGCATGAATGACTCATTTCAAAGCTGCACGGGGAGCTTTGGGAACTAAATGCAAATAGGGACTGCTACCAGAAAATCATGCTCCAACGATATACCAAGATTCCACTTCTTGGTGATTACAAGCCTACCATCATACGTCCATGACTTTCCTTGAAGAACCAAGTCCAAATCAGTCTCTAGGACGAAACAGACAAAGAAAAATCCGTTCTCTCAGGAGAAAACCTCGACTCCGTCTGCCAGGTTCTACGCCCTACACAGGAATGTTGTTACGGTTGGATACAATGGCAGAGGACCAACCATGTACATAACTAGCCTACCTGCCCATTCAGCAACCGTGATCGCTTCATCGGACGCATATATGTCTTCTGTACTGACGCCTTGCAGTATGACAAGCTCTTCGTAGTGAAGGCACATGCCATCTCCACCTTTGCCGGTAAGAAGATTATAGCCCAAGCAATGGGTTTTGCTTAGAAGAACTGGTGCTCTACTCGATTTATAGATCATCTCGACAGCCCCTTTTCGAAAGACTCCTCTACGCGTTGAATTATTACTCACGCCCATACCTTTGACCCGCTGGCCATCTCGAGACTCTGCCCGACCTTGTTGTCTAGATCGTCCACTATCTACATGTGCACCCGAAAATTTGCTGCTGCCTTAAGTAATACCTATCGACGGCCCATCTATTAAATGTATCTATCAAAGGTGCTCAGTCGGATCACCGTTAGACGGACAAGACGCTTTCGGATCACCATCAGGCGGACAAGACGTTTCCTGCACAGGGATGAGGCCATCCCTGCCGTCACCACTACTCTCCCGTTAGGTGCGATCATATGAATAATTACCTGTGTTCGATCATATGAATAATTACCTGTTCCTATATATATTTTTTTTTTGGAATAAGGGTAAATTTATTCCTCGCACTAGGCGGTAAAGGTAATACAATACAACATCACACTACTGCACATGTCCCCCAGAGAACTCAGGAGGACATAACTGATACATCGAATTCCACGTTATGCAGAATTCCTCTAGCAGGTGTAACCAGGCCCTCAAAGATACGCCTGTTCCGTTCACGCCAGATGTGCCAAACGGAAGTAGCAAGACGCACCCAGGCTCGCCTCGTCCACCCCGTATCTCCACCTCTGTGACCTCGGATCCAGCTGATGATGCTCCGAATGTCCCGAACCATGCCAGCTCCCCTCCCCAACTGCCCACATTGCACAGCCCAAATATGCCAAGAGAATGAGCACTCGAAGAATAAATGGCCCATAGACTCAGCCTCTCCCGCACACAATACACACAACGGGTCAGGGATATGTACCCCACACCTGATGAGCCTGTCACGGGTCAAGAGTCTCCCCATCAGAAGTCTGTACGCACATAACTGCATCTTACGGGCTATACCTTTAGCCCAAATGAAGTCCCGATCCTCCATCAAGGCGTGCCGATCCCGAACCACCTCGAAGCAGCTCCTGAAACTGAACGTACTCGCTCCACCTGAATAAGAAGTCCCTGTCCATATCCACATATCCCGAGGCTGGCTCGTGACGATATCAATGCGGCGGATCGCCTCACCCAGCTGAGCCGTGAATGGGTAAGCCTCCGGCACCCAAACTCCGTCTCTAATAATCCTGCTGCACGTGAGGCCCCTCGTAGCCTCTCTCTCTCTCTCTCTCTCTATATATATATATATATATATATATATATATAAGGTTGAAACTGAAACTTGCCTTCATATCCTTCTTTGCCTCAACTAAGATTGCCTCCAAATCTACCCCAAGTCGGATTTGGTGGTCGTAGCTCCGCTGGACCCAACTCCATTTACATCCCTATGAAAAGTCGATGCATGAGATCCCTTACTATGGGATATTATAGTTACAATCATATGCTAGTGCAAGCATGAGACAGATGTTACATGAGGTGCATAACCTTAACTATTTTGACAAAGTTAAGACCTTTTGAAACACCTTCCAAACTAGTCCAAAGCAATTCTAGATTACCAAACCCTAAGGCCTCGTTTGGTTCACGGATTTAAAGAACCAAGAAAGAAAAGTTGTTCCTTTCCTTTGTTTGGTAGCCACAAACTTGGGAATCAATTTCCTGATAAGGGAAAAAATTGGTGGGAATATGGTTCCACTCAAGACCCATGGGATTGATTTTCCCTCCTTTCCCAACATTTATTACAAAAGTTATGACAAAAGTAACCATGTGTCATTGCTTATTTTACCATTAATGTTATTTTTTATAATATTATTTTTATTTTAAAAGGTAAGGATATTATTGGAACATTGTTATATTTTACTTTCCTTTCCTAGGTAGTTTCTTTGTTTTACCAAATAACGGAAAGAAAATGTGACATGAATCCTACTTTCCCATTCCCATGGAAAATACAAGGGAATTCATTTCCTTTCCGTGAACCAAACAAGGCCTAAGTGCCATCACATTCCAACCCCAAACCCAGGATTTTAGTGAAAAACACTTTGTTTCATACTCATGTATGATTTTACAGTTCTATTTGACACATTTATTTTATTAGGACATTCTAAAATAGTCTTCCAAATAGTATTCTTTGAGGCGGCCGTCTAGGCACTAGGCGGCCGACCTTTGCACCGCTTTTGCCGTAGGCGGTGGAGTAGGCTGCCGACGGCGGTTTAATAGCATAGGCGGGCGTCTATCTCGGAAGCTCCTATCTCAGGAAAAAGTTGCACTATATATATATATATATATATATATATATATATATATATATATATATATATTGGAAAAGAGTAAATTTTATTCCAAACTCAACACATAATCATACAATCTTACAATCAGAGTGAGGCTCCCACTTGTCAGGTTTCCATAGCTTTTACATCAAAATCAATGTTATGGAGGATGCCTACAGGAGGGGTGGTAAGTCCCTCGAAGATACGACGTTTTCGTTCCCTCCATACATGCAAGACCGCAGCAGCCAGCCGTACTCTAGCAGTCTTGAACCAGCTCTGCCCTCCCTCTTCGATCCCGAATTCCATTGATGGTGTCACCGATCCCCCTTTCAGAGTCACATCTGCCCAATACTCGGCATTGTTCATCCTAGATGTACCAGGCCACCTCACACTCAAAGAATAAGTGTCGCATAGATTTATTCTCCAAGTCACATAGCATACACTTTGGGTTGGGCACCTGGATCCCAAAAGAGATGAGGCGGTCCCTTGTCAGCAGGCGACCCAGCAGTAATCGATAGACACAGAGCTGCATCTTCCTGGCCAGTCTCTTGCACCAAAATGAACTCGTAGTCGGCACTAGTAGGGTAAGTACGCCGTATAAGATTGTAGCAGCTATGGAACCTGAACCTCCAGATTCCCCAGTAGCTTCCGACGGATTCCAGATCCAACAATCAGCTGGCAGCGACGGATCAATCCCGACCATACGGATAACCTTTCCAAGCTCCTCAGTATGACGGTATGACTCAGGACTCCATACTCCATTCCTGATAATGCCCTGGCACGTCAGCCGTCTATCAGCCTCCCTGTGCGGCTGGTCTTCCAGGATCTCTAGCAGAGATTGTCGATCTAGCCATGGGTCCAGCCAGAGGTCCGTTCCAGTTCCATCTCTCATGTTCCGCCGGATGGAGGATTTGAGTACATCCCTGTGTCGCAAGATATGTTTGAAAGTAACAGAGTTGTTGGTGGAACAGGTCCAGAAGTTTCCTTGCTTTACATATCTGCTACGCATCCAGTCGGCCCAAAAAGACCCCCTTTAATGATCCTCCATGCCAGCTTCAATGTCGAGGCCTCTCTGATCTCCAGCAAAGGGTCTCTAAGATCCATCCCTCCCTCATTCCTCGGGCGGCAGAGCTGCTCCTAAGAGATAACATGCATACCCCCTCTCCAGATGAAATCGGCACAGTTTCTCTCCACTTTCCGGATGGTAGCGACATGGACCAAAATAAACTGGAGCCAGAACTGAGCCAGGGCCGTGATAACCGATTTAACCAACTCAATGCGTCTTCCAAAAGATAGACCAGCAGCCTGCCAGCCTTCCACCCTTCTCTGGGCATACTCCACCAGACTATGACAGTCCTGATCTCGAGTATAGTTGACTGTCAGAGGGACACCAAGGTATTTCACCGGAAGGTCACTCATCTCCATACCCAAAGGTACGACTCGTTTTTCCTTCCAGGGGCAAAGGGAACTGAAGTAGACCCGACTCTTCTCTCGATTCATTTGAAGTCCAGTGAGAGCTTCCAAATCACCCATAATCTTCGAGATCGTATTCATACCTTCCATAGAAGGCTGAAGGAATACCAGGAGGTCATCGATATAGATGAGATGAGTGACAGGTGACTCGACCCTCCTGAACAGAGGGACAAGCCTCCCCCTGTGTACCGCCATGTCCATCAAACAAGTGAAGTACTCCATGACAAGCATGAACAGGTGAGACAATGGGTCACCTTGCCGGAGTCCACGGTTGCTGCGGAAAAATCCATACGAGGTACCCTGGATGGGACAGAGAAGGTGGGCATCGTGATGCACTCCCGAATCCTCGCAACCTATCGATCATCGAATCCCATGGCAGTCATTAGGTGGCACAAGAAGTCCCTATTAACCATGTCGTAGGCCTTCATCAGATCCAGCTTCACACACGTCTTCTCCCCTCCCGGTTTATTGAAACCCCTCACCATCTTATATGCCAGGAGACTGTGCTCAACAATCGATCTCCCCTTTACGAAAGCCGTCTGGTTCGGAGACACTAAGTCCTGTATGATCCTCTTCATACGTCGGCACATAAGGTGCGTAATTATCTTGTAGAGATAATTACAACACGCTATAGGCCTGACCGCCAGCGATGTCGCGCACTTTTTTTTGGCACAAGAGTCAGGAAGGTATGATTCAACTCCTTCAGCAGCTTCCCCTTGGTGAAGAACTCCTGGACCGCCTCGAGGACTGGAAACTTCAGAATATCCCAGTGGCGTTTGTAAAACCCACTGCTAAATTCGTCCGGCCCTGGGGCTTTGTTGGAATCCACCTTCATGATTATAGCTTCCACCTCCTCTATAAAGACCGGGGCAAGTAGTTGACTATTCCCATAGGGTGTCACCAACCTCTTCGTAACTATATTCTAAAATGTAGACAGATAGTCGGTCTGGAAATACAACTCAGAGTAATACCTGGCAGCCTCTCCTTGGATCTTTGATGGCTCCCCCACCAGATTGCCCTCTACATCGAGCAGCTGAGAGAGGTTGTTCCTGTGTTGTCTGGTCCGGATGACATCATAGAAGAACTTGGAGCAACGGTACCCATCCTTGAGCCAGGAGCATTTAGCGTCCTAGGCCGCACTAATCTCCCACTGCAGATGAAGGATGTTGACTTCCCCGATCAGCTCCTTCTCTCTGGCCGCTAGATTCCCATTCAGCATGTCAGATTGCAAGGAGTTTTGGATGGTCCTGAGCTCCGCCTCCTTATCTTCTAGAGAGGACTTGGGCAATCTCTTCACCCAACTCCGGATAGCCTTTTTTGTGTGCTTGAGCAAATGCACCTTATGGTACTGAGCCGTACCCTCCTGGTGACTAAGAAGACCCTCCGAAACAGCCTCTAAGTAATCACCTGAAAGAAACCGGCTGTTGTTGTACTGAAACGGGCGTGACTTCCAAGTAGGCCGCTTTGTGAAGCCAACCCTGATGGGTGAGTGATCGCTCGTCCCAGCGGCCAGGCCCTCAGCCAAAGAATTAGGGAAGCGGCGGAACCACTCCCCGTTGCCTAGAGCTTTGTCCAACTGGCAAGCAACCCTGTTACGGATAGCTTTGTTATGCCAGGTCCAGATGTGTCCCGAGCGCGTCAATCCCTGAAGTCTCGCCTGGAGAAGACATCTCTGGAAGTCATATATAATCTGATCTGGAACCGGTCTGCCACCCACCTTATCCCCTCTGTGAAGAAGGACGTTGAAGTCTCCCATTAGGAGAAGTGGGAGATGCAAGGAGTCAGTAGCGGGAGCTACTCTGGATGTCACTCCACAGGGTCTCCCGTCGCCGCTTGTCGTTGTGGTCGTACGCCGCTCCCAGTAAGAACCAAAAACCACCTTTATTCGTGAATGAGATGGCAATCAGCTGTTCCGACATCAGGACCAAATCTCCTCCCCTACTCTTGGAATTCCATCTGACCTAGATTCTCGCCATGTCGCAAAGTGCTAGGTTGTGGAGCTGAACCCAATGAGTGGGGGTCCGTCGGGCAAGAGTCTTTTTTCCTTTAATCTTGGTATCTAGCAAAACAGAAATGTCACACTGCTCTCTGCGTAAGACCCCACAAATCTCCTACCATCTACCTAGGGAGCATGCACCCCCACGTTCCAGGCGATTACCGCCATTAATTATTAAGAGATAGGTTCCCCTGTACTCTCCCTGGACCGGTACCCGGGGGTGGTACCACGTCCGTCGCTGTCATGTCCTCCTCCACCCTAGAAGTAGTGGGAAGCTGGTTTGTTGCCTGTGAGAGCATCAGTACCCAAGCCGGGTTGTCCACACATAATGCCTCACCAATAACAGGGGTCCAGCACGTCCGTCGCGCAGCGGTCCATCATGTCTCTTTCTGCTGTACACTCTCCTTGGACGATCCAAAATCTTCTCGATGCTCTCGTCTCGAAGCCACCATGCCTCTGGTAACCATGTTCCTCTGTGCCGAGAAGGTGATCATAGCACCGCTAGTGTGAACCGACTGGGGTCAGATAGTCAGACTCAGGCCAGTAGCCTCCTCCATCTGCCGGTCCCCCTCTTGCGTGATGTCCTCAGCTCTCTCGTCCCCATCGACGCTCTCCATCGCACGGGATGGGCCAGGCTCTTCAGTAGGTTCCGAAGCCGGCACCGACTTTAGTCCTCCTGTCGGGCATATGCTGTCCAGGTGCCCGAAGCAAGCATAATGTGAACAGGTTTGGGGGACCCATTCGTACTCCACCTTCTGGGTTATGAGCTCTCCAGAAGGAACTTCATACTCCAATATACTCGATAACTCTCCACCTGTCCTGATCTCAACGAACAACCGAGCATACATCAGCCTTGATCGGAAGTCTGTAGCATCATCAGCCTTGATCGGTTTGCCCACCAAGCTGGCTAGCCTCATAAGCAATGAAATGCTCCAAAACCGTACAGGGAACTCCGGAAAGCGTATCCAAACAGGGATGACATTTAGGACTTTCCTCTCACATCGCAAATCAGGTGTCCACTCTTTCAGAATGATCAACCTGTCATCAAACGTCCACGGCCCTCCTTGAAGGATCCTGGTGACATCATCCGCTAGCCCGAACTTCACATAATAGAAGCCATTCTCCCTAGCAAATATCTCCATGCTTCCTTTAGGCTGCCAGACCTGAGCCGCATAGCCCCTGATATGTCCATAGAAGGACTTGTTTCTCAGGACGTACAGAACCAGCGTGCTTTTCCAGAAGACAGTCATCTTCTCAATCTCCTCCGCAGGGAACGAGGCTCGAAAGCCACTCCGTGGATGTAGGGCTTTTGGGACCCACAGGTTTGCATATGTCAGTCCAGGACCTTCCCATAGGGTGGGGAATCGTCCCTTGAGAGCGAGGAACGACTCCAGGAGGAGATGACCCTGTTCCCTGACCTCTCACGTCAACCGCTTTATCCTTTCCTTTGTCCGTCGCAGTCGCCTTGGGGCGCCAACCAACCGATCTCCCAGCAGTACTATTCCTCGCTCGGGGAGGGGTCGCAGGACCTTGGGGCAGCCTCCGCAACCCCGAACCCTCGACCGTTCTCCTTTCCGAAGTGTATCGTGCCTTTTGGTGAGTTTGCAAACCGTCCTCCTTGTCCCAGTCTTGGTCCCCCGACGTCTCGTAACCGTCGTCCAGCCTCCCCCCTTCAACTGACCTCCCTGAGATCCAGAACCGGTTCCAGGTTGAAAATTCGGGATTTCCTTCAGGTCTGGAACCCATTGATCAACCCCAGTCACTGTCGTCTTCACCGTCGATCGGCTGCTCGTGGCCCTGCCACCGCCACCACCGGCAGTAGCCATGCCGGCGTCGCCGCCCGTGGCCTTACCGCCCCCGTCGGTGCCTCCACAGCCCGTGCTGCCATCCCCCGCCTCCGCAGACACTGCTGTCCGCGCTGCCCTGGATCCCCCGTCACCCGCACCGCCGTCGCCGTGTTCGCCTCCCTCGGTCGACCCTCCCTCTGCCGCTCCGGCCCTGGCCGCCCCACCGTCGGAGGTGCCAGGGTCCCACGCGGGAGAACCCTAGGCACGATCGCCAGAGCCCATCTTATATATATATATATATTTTTGGAATAAGGGTGAATTTATTCCTTGCATATAGTGGAAAAGGTATTAAAGTACAACATCACAACTTTCAATGTCCCAATAATACTATTATGGGGCCATTACAGATACATCGAATTCTATATTATGTAGAATTCCAATAGGGGGGTAGTCAAGCCCTTAAAGATACGTCTGTTCCGCTCCTTCCAGATGTGCCAAACAGACGCAGCAAGACGAACTCTGGCTCTTCTAGCCCACCCCGGATCCCGTCCTCTGTGATCTCGGATCCAGCTGAGAATGCTCCGAATGTCCCGGTCCATCCCCACTCCTCCTCTCAGCTGTGCACACTGCTCAGTCCAAATGTGCCAGGTCACCGGGCAACCAAAGAAGAGATGTCCCATAGATTCATCTTCATCATTACATAGCACACATTTGGCATCCGGGATCTGCATCCCAAACCGGAGGAGTCTGTCTCTCGTCATCAATCTTCCCCGGAGAAGGCGATAAGCACATAGTTGCATTTTTCGTGCAACGCCCTTGCCCCAAATGAAGTCCACCTCCTCAGCCTGGTCGTGGTGGGTCCGAACCAAATCATAGCAGCTACGAAAGCAGAATAGACCTGACCCGGCCCCCGTACCTGGGCCGGCCCAGCTCCATGCATCCTCCGTCTGGCTAGCGTCAATGGTAATAAGGTGTATCTCTGCTGCAAGCTGGGCAGTAAATGGGTATCCCTCTGGCCTCCAAACTCCGTCTCTAATGATCCGGCTGCAAGTGAGCCCCCTTCCCGCTTTCCTGTCCAGCTGCCCTCCCAATATCTCGAGCAGGGATCTGGAACCCAACCAAGGATCTAGCCAAAGGTCGGTAGTCGTCCCATCTTTCATTCGCCTGCAGATAGCGGTCTGGAGCACCGGTCTACATCTCAGGATGGCCTTAAACGTGACCGAGAAATTGTTGTCTATCCTGCAGGCCCAGAAGTTGGTCCTCCGTAAGTATCTGCTAGCCATCCAGTCCGCCCAGAGCGACCCCCCGTTGATGAATTTCCAGGCCATCTTCACACAAGCTGCCTTCCTAACCGCATGAAGAGGCCTCAACCCAACTCCTCCTTCCTCTCGAGGCCGACATAACTGATCCCAGGATATCGCATGTATCCCTCCCCTCCAGATGAAGTTAGCGCAAATAGCCTCCACCTTCCGAATAGTAGCTGTGGGGATCTGGATAGACTGGAGCCAGAACATAGTGATGCCAGCAATGACCGACCGCACCAACTCAATCCGTCCCCCAAATGAAAGCCCCGCCGCTTGCCAGCCCTCCACTCTCCTCTGAGCAAAGTCCACCAAGCTGTGACAATCCTGCTCTCGGGCATAGTTGACCGTCAGCGGGACCCCCAGGTATTTCACTGGAAGCTCGCCTCTGTCCACACCTAAAACGAAGGCTCTCTCCTCCTGAAGTGTACACCGGGAGCTGAAGTAGACTCTGCTCTTCTCCCGGTTTAACTGGAGCCCAGAAAGCCGCCCGAACTCCTCCATAATGTCAGAGAACGCTCTCATTCCCCTCATGGAAGGCTGGAGTAGCACCAATAAATCATCAGCATAAATCAAATGAGATACATCAGGACTCACCAACCGGAAAAGGGGAACAATCCTCCCGCTATGCACTGCTATATCCATCATACACGTGAAGTACTTCATCACCAAGGTAAAGAGATACGGGGAGAGAGGGTCGCCCTGCCTCAACCCCCTGTTGCTACTGAAGTAGCCATGTGGCGTGCCCTGGATGAGGACAGAGAAGGTAGGGGAGCAGATGCACTCCCTCGCCCTCGCAACCCACCTCTCGTCAAACCCCATGGCAAGCATCAAGTGGCACAGGAAGTCCCGATTGACCGTGTCATACGCTTTCCGAAGGTCAAGCTTCACACAAGCCTTCATCCCCTCCGGTTTGTTGAACTCCTGCATCATCTCGTGAGCTAGCAGACTGTGCTCCGCTATCGACCGGCCCTTGATGAACGCAGCTTGGTTCTGGGACACTAAACCCTGCATAATCCCCTCCATACGCCTGCACATAAGATGAGTGATAATCTTGTAAAGGAAGTTACAGCACGCAATGGGTCTAAAGTCTGCAAGAGAGGTCGCTCCTTCCTTCTTGGGAACCAGAGTCAAGAATGTATGGTTCATCTCCTTCAGGAGCCGTCCCTCCACAAAGAACTCCTGAACCGCTGCCAGAACAGGTGCCTTAAGCACACCCCAGTGTCGCTTAAAGAACCCAGAAGAGAAGCCATCAGGCCCAGGAGCTTTATTGGGATTAGCCTTCATCACAATATCTTCCACCTCCTCCATCCTCACCGGTGCCAAAAGTAGACTGTTCCCATGTCGGGACACCAGTCTCTTCGTAACCAGGGCCGGAAACGTGCTGGAGTAGTCCGTCTGCTGATACAAGTCAGTGTAGAATCTGACGGCCTCCTCCTGAATCTCCACCGGGTCTCCTACAAGACGACCCTCAGCATTCAGAAGTCTGGGGATGCTGTTCCGGTGCTGACGGGTGCGGATCACATCATAAAAGAATTTGGTGCAGCGGTCTCCATCTTTGAGCCAGGTGCATTTAGCCCTCTGTGCCGCACTGATCTCCTCCTGCAGTCTCATGATGCTAACCTCCTCAATCAGGGTATTCTCTTTAGCCGCCAGTTCCCCATTCATAATGTCAGATTGGAGGGCCACCTGAGTGTCCCGAAGCTCTACTTCCTTCTCTGCCAGGGAAGTCCGCGGTCTCGTCTTCACCCACCCCCTGATAGCCCGCTTGATCTGCTTGAGCTTGTGAACCATGCGGAATTGGGCCGTGCCATCCCGGAAGTGCGGCATCTCTCTCATAACTACCTCCTCATAACCTGGTGATAGGTACCAGCTGTTGTTATACCGAAACGACCTCGCCCGCAAAGTGGGTCTCTCACAAAGGCCCACCCGGATAGGAGAATGATCGCTAGTACCCGCTGCCAGACCTTCCGCCATCGAGTTCGGGAAACACCTGAACCACTCGCTATTGCCCAAGGCCCGATCCAGCTGACAGGCAATACGATTCTGAGTAGCCCTGTTGTGCCAGGTCCAAATATGTCCAGCTCGCTCCAGCCCCCGCATACCTGACATAAGAAGACACCTCTGGAAGTCGTATAAAATCGAGTCCGGTACAGGCCGGCCCCCAACCTTCTCTTGACGAAGCAACATAGCATTGAAGTCCCCCATGATGAGTAGGGGGAGATGCATGTTGTCCGCCATACGACCCATAAGCACAATATCCTCCCACAGAGTCTCCCGGAGTCTCCGGTCGTTGTGCCCATATACAGCACCCAGGATAAATCTGAACCCACCTTTATTCTCAAAAGTAACTCCGATGAGTTGCTCTGACTTATGAATCTGAACCCCCATCCAGCTACCTGTGTTCCACCTAATCCAGATCCTTGCCATACCGCAAAGATCTAAGTTATGAATGTGATCCCAGGCTGCCGGAGTCCGACGTGAGAGCATAGCGGCCCCTCGAATCTTCGTCTCCAGCAGAATAGCAATATCACATGACTCTCTCCTCAGCACCCCTCTGATCTCCCTCCATCGGCCAATGGAACACCCCTCTAATGTTCCATGCTAGGACCGACATCTAAATAAAAGATGTTGGGCCCCCCTGTAACTCCTCTGGATCGACACTTGAGGGAAGTGTCTCATCCGTCTGCTCAAGGGCTGCATCTACCATGGAGGAAGGGGCAAGATGTGCCTGAATCCTGCTAAGAGTAAGAGTCCAGTCAGGATTGGGGTCGGTCTGGTCATCCATATCCCTCACCTGGGGGATATTCTCCAATGTGGCCGGAGCATGTCGCTTCCTGCTGCTGTAAACCAGAAGTGCCTGGGATGTCTCCACCCCCATCTGACCACAATCCGTCGCACTCATACCCCTGGTCACCATAGTCCTCCGCGGCCTGAACGGAACCAGCGCACCCTGCATGCTCTCCTGTCGCTGTGGCTGTCCTGTCTCCAGTCTCCTATCAATCTCCATGACTGTGTCTTCCTCCGTGTGTCTCTCTGGCGCCGTCTCCTCAGGCAAGTGGCTGGGGGCCGCCTCCTCCTCGTGTGCCTCCGTCTGAACCGTCTCCGGCCGAGGTGTCTCTGGCTGGCCCGCCTGAGACCTGGCGGACTCGTTCCCCTTATAATTGCACGCACTAGTAATGTGCCCAAAGCACTCGCAATGCGAACACATGGGTGGGACCCAATCATACTCCACAGCCTGCGTCAGAACCTCACCAGATGGTACCTGAAACTCAAGCATGCTCGGGAGCTCCGAGCCTGCCTTTATCTCCACAAAGACTCTGGTGTACATTATTCTGGATCGGAAGGTGGTGGCCTCATCTGCCTTTATCGGCTTCCCCACGAGGCTGGCGAGTCTCATGAGAAGTGGGATGCTCCAATATTGAACAGGAAATTCTGGGAACCGGATCCAGACGGGGATAGCATTCAACACTTCCTTCTCACACCTCAGCGCCGGTGTCCATTCTTTCAAAATAATTAGTCTCCCGTCAAACGACCATGGCCCTCCCTGCACAATCCTGGTCACATCCTCCGCCAGCCCAAACTTGACATAGTAAAATCCATTCTCCCGGGAGAAGAATTCCATGCTGCCTTTGGGCCTCCAAACTCTCTCCGCATAACCCCTGATTTGGCCAAAGAACGGCTTATTCCCTAACACATATAGCACTAAGGTGTTCTTCCAAAAATCAGCGACCTTTGCTATTTCATCTGCGGGGAAGTAAGCCCCGAGTCCTCCACCAACCGCCATCGGGGTAATATATTCCATAGACATCGGGCTTTTCGACTCCACTGGGGTGCAGACCTCCTTCCATGACCGAGGCCTCTGCTCCACAGAGGGGGTCCTGGTTGGAGGAGTCGCAGCGACCGGGCCCTGCCTACCAGTATCGACTGCAACACCCTTCCCCTTCTCCGCCGCCGTCGCCTTTGGCCTCCAACCCGAAACAGTTCGCACCATACCTCCCCCACGGCGTCGGGAATCCAGAGCGCCGTTCAGGGGTCGAGTCCCTTGATTTCCTGTCCTCGTCCTTCCCGAAACTTGGGATTGAGCCCCTCTCCGTCCACCAATCCGATGTCTCGTCACGGTCTGCCAGCTAGCATCTCCAGAGTTATCTCCTCCGGAACCGAACTCGAAGATGGGGGCTTCTCCGGAAGAGCCGCCGCTGCCTCCACCCGTCTCCCCCCCCCCCCCCCCCCCCCCCCCCCCGCGTGTGGGAACCCCACCGCCGCCGCCCGGCCGGGGGCTGCTGCCCCCGGTTCCACCCGACCCCCCCCCCCCCCCCCCCCCCCCCCCCCGCCGGGGGGGGGGGGGGGTCCGGGGGGGGGGGGGTCCCGCCGCCGTGCCCGCCGCTGCCTCCCGACCCCCCCCGCCTGGGAGGGTCCCGCCTCCGCCTTTGCCGCCAGCAGGTCGGCCACCTCCTCCCCCGCCACCCAGCCGGCGCGGCCCCCTCCCCCGCAAGCGG
Organism: Iris pallida; assembly: GCA_029216955.1. Classification (NCBI taxonomy): domain Eukaryota; kingdom Viridiplantae; phylum Streptophyta; class Magnoliopsida; order Asparagales; family Iridaceae; genus Iris; species Iris pallida. Next base: position 38,561 of record JANAVB010005785.1, on the reverse strand, counting down.
GTCGGGGGGGAGGGGAAGTCTGGGGAACGGAAACCCTAGCCGACGCGTGCGCTCCTGACATCGTTTTTTATTTTATATATATATATATATATATATATATATATATATATATATATATATATATATATATATATATATTGGGTGTCCTTAACGGAGCTTGGGAGCATGCTCCCAAGGAGGCTCGAACCCGCGCCCTCCACGCGGGGGTGCCTCGCCGTTTCCAACGGGCTATGGCCTCGGGGAGGGACTATATATATATATATATATATATATATATATATATATATATATATATATATATATATATATAACAAAGAGGGCATTTTATTGAAAATCTAAAGTGGGCTCGAGAAGAGCAATACAGACATGTACAGTTTCTGGACACTGTACGCTCTTTATTCTAATTTATAACTAATATCAATTGGAGAAATCCAACTCCATATTATGCACCCAAGACATGGCACATTTGGACCCTCTCCGCCGTGCACCCGCCTACCGTCGTTTAGAACCTTGCTTCCAAATCAAGCTCTTAATTTTCTCTTAGTTTCAACCCTACTATCTATGATACACACGTCTCCATTTTAATTTATTTTCTCAAAATTAAAGTATTAAACCCACTTCAGTTTCTTAGGTGATCATGAACCAAGCATTAGCCACTTTCTCCTTACCCATTAATCACTTCAAGGTCAACTTAAAGCAAAGCCGTTGACAAAGGACGATAATCAAGAAGTTTGAAAATGCTAAGCTCTAGGAAGCGTGGACACTCGAAAAATGCGGTATGTCGTGTCAGACACATCGTACACAATCTGCATACTCCAAAATATCGACTAGGACACACCAAAATAGGTGCTATGTTCGTGTTGCGGTGTCCTTATCGTCGTATCTGTGTCTGTGCGACATAGGTTAAGCTACAAGAAAACCAAGAAAAGCCTAGGGAAATTGAGCAAACTAAGGGTTCTTTGGGATCATAAAACTCAATATGAAAAGAGGTCGAGAACATTCCAGAGAAAAAGGCAAGATGGTTGCAACCAATACTTTGGAGGAACTAATCAAAGGTCAAGGTGATGGACATTGACCTGGACAATGGAAAGACCAAGGTATGGAACTGAAAAGAGCCCAAAAATATTACCTAGAAATTCACCTCAAATAGCTTGGCATAAAGGTCATTATGCGTAGAAGAGAAGACCAGCACACTTATACCAAATAAAGAAAAGGTAAATGTGAATAGATTTTGAAAAAACTGTTAAAGAGAACTCATTGAAGACTCTCCTATACCTGCATGAACTCTTGCAAGTTGCTGAAGATCATGGTTCTGATATTTTACCAAGACGCTAAAAGTGGGTGATTTTAGCAAAATGGAGGAAAAACCCTGTAGTGTGCTTAAGGGGGCTATTGGAAGTTTAAGCTAACTTGTGCATTTGATTTCACTATGCATCTGGTGGGATGATTCAATCAAGGTGCATGAACTTCTTTCGACCAATGGCCACTCTGGTCTCTGGGTGCATTAATTTCGTTTGGCTATGGTGGTGCATGAACCTCGTTCTCTCCTTTGACTGCTAGGTGCATGGATTTCATTACTTTTTCCCCTAATTGTTTGGCATCAAGGGAACTATCTTCTTTAGTATTCTTTTCCCATTCCTTCACATTTAATTATCTTCTTCTTTAGTATTCTTCTCCCATTCCTTCACATTTTTTGAGTTGATTGATCCGTATTTGAAACGGACCTAGATTTGCATCCACATCGATCCAGATATTTCCAGATTGGATTGGATGGAGTCAGTTTAAGATTGACAGATGACTGGTAGCAGATTAGTCCAATCCACTTGCAGGCTTAGTGGGGATACTTTTTGAGACACTTAGTACCTTGGTAGAAGCATAATGATCCATTTCTCTATAGAAAATCTACAACGTTAAATTGTAAAAATTCGCAGTACGTTCTGCATCATGTGCTTGCCGTCCTACATCTGTCAACATGCATTTTTGGGCATCTCTAGAAGAACCTATTATTAAATGAACAAACTAATTGTACAATGTATTTATAACACTCACGTTGCTTCTCCCACAATGTCATCGCTTGTACCCGAATCACTGTCCACGAGTTTGATAGTATCTGAGACATATTCAGAGACTCTGAATACAAAACTCTCGTTCCATTCAGGTTCACTTTACTTGCGTCAATGGTATAACATGTGCATCTATATGATGGCTCTTTGTAAGGACACCAAGTAGGGGATTTAGGACCTCACGCTGGATCAAGTGTGAGCTCACAGTATGTGCATTAACATCCAACATCTCTGGATTTCATGTCACAAAGTTTATTAATTTTATTTGGTCGTTTGATTGTTTAATCATTTTCATGGGTGTGACTTTCAATCTCTGCTTTCAATTGAAACAATCATAAAACGAAATAGTTCTGGATCCATAGCGAAATATTTTTTATTAAGAATGAGTTTTATGATTTATGTTTATGCAAAATGCGACCAATTGTGAGAAGATGTGGGGTTTATGGTTGAGCAGAAGCTGATGAGATTTTCCAGACTGTGTTTTGATGTACTTAGATCGAGATAGTATAGTTGTATGCAAAGAAGTAATTTGATGTTCTTGCAGGAAACTTTGTCGATTGTAAGCATTTGTATTGTAATTTTCTCTCTTTAACTGTGAATTTTAATAAACTATTTTAACTCTTGCAGGATATTCAGCCATGGATAGAGGGAATGCTCAAGATCCTCCTACTTGGTAATTTATATGCGGTGCTTGGATGCTTCCCAGTTTACTGCAGTAGTAGTTTTTCCTGCTGTTTTTCTTATTAGACTGCTGTTTTTTTGTAGTTGGTCTAATGTGCAGAGCCTTTTTGTACTTTGGTTGTGCCAAATGTAATTAACTTTTTAAACTCTTGCTGTTTCTTGTATTGATCCCACCATTTTCCTAAAAGAAAGTTTACCCATCACATATACAAAATCTGTGCGTCGTGTTGGTGTTGGTTGGAAATGTTGCAGGATTACAAATTCGTTAATTTGGGATGATGTAGTCAGGGTGCTTGCTTGCGACTTTTGTTGTTGTAAATTAAAAGCTGGCTGTTATGTTCAATAAGTTGTAAAGGATGCTGCATGTGTTGTGCAGCCATTTTGGTCACGACAAAAGCTGCAACATTTTGGTGTGGTCTTGCAATTTTTAACGTGATAATTGGTACTGCTTACAACAAACCGCATGTTGGAAATTTGGGCGATTTTTATTTTCTTCAGCTTGTTTTTTGTTGTTGTTGATGAGTAGATTCCAGTATTGATCTTGTTCATGGCAAGGAACAGCTTGCTTAATTAGGCATGCTATTATGAGCACATCTGATATATTGAACACATCACACATTTTGGTACGGTATGTTCAACTTAGCTGTTATTACTTTGTCAAAAGAGCTAGGGATATGCATCTGACGCAACATTGGATGGTGGCATAGACATCCATGTCTTCCAATATGAGGTGAGTTGCCACCTTATGGGTGGTGGCTATGTGTAACCCCCTCATGCTATCATTATGCACCGAAAAGTGTGCAAGTGCATGATGATAGCATGGGAGGCTGACATATAGCCACCTCACCGTGAGGTGGCACCTCACCTCCCTTATTCTCTATATAGAACAAGGGAGGTGAGGTGCCACCTTACAAACACACACACACACACACACACGCTAGCCCGACAGACTCCCCTCCACACACACACACACACACGCACGCTAGCCCGACAGACTCCCCTCCATTGGGCCTAACTCCACAATCTGGCGATGTGTGACATGGCTAGGATCTGGGTCAGACGGAATAGCAACGACTGGGATGGGGATCTGACGCTGATGTCGGAGCAGCTTATTGCGATCTCTTTTCCAAACAGGGGATGATTCCGATTCATGCTTGAAGCGGTATATGGTTGCAATGACAGACGGCGCAGGGAGGGTTTATGGAGGGATATTGCTGTGAGACTCGTCTCACAGTATAAGTATTTATATATAGATACGTATTTTTGTACTGTATTTCGTATTTTTTTGGTTTTTGAATTGTTTTAAGTTTTTTTCAACTTATATTTTTTCCTTGACTGGCATACAGCCAGTATACCAGTGTATACCGACGGTATGCCTGTCACTCCTATTTTTCATTATACATATTTTTAGCATACGTGTACGGATTTCTGACATTTGTCAGGTGATCGTGTTTTGACTTGTCTTTCTTAGTCTTGCCTTGGTTTAATATAGACTTGGTTTAATTTGGTTTGGTTCAACTTGGCATGGCTTGGTTTGGGTTGGTTTTAGATGAGAGGGTTGGTATATAAACCAATTTCTCTCTCTCTCTCTCTCTCTCTCTCTCTTCATTACTTCTCATTTTATTTCTTCATCTTCTTCATTTACTCCTCCCCTAACCCTAGGCAAGTATATCTTGCCAAATCTTGAACAATGTTGTTTTGTTTGTTCTATTCTCTTCCTTGCATGATTCTAAGCCTCTTTAGAGCTTGGAGTTTTCGGTTTTGATGGTTACATTTTTTGTAGATCTAATTTTATAACTTTTTTTGTTTTTCTTGGTTTTGATCTTTTAAAATTTGTTATTTTAGAAAACTAAGGGATCCATGCTGTAGAAAATTTTATTCTACCCAATTTTGGTTTTTGGACCACTTGATTTCGATTTATTTTGAGTTAGTTATGCCATTATCTGTGTTCATGGGTTCCCCGCACCTTTTGGTGCTGTCGGGACGATGAACAGTGGCACGCGCAGCGTTTTTGCCGTGCGCTGTGCTTGCGCCGTGGGCCTTTTTGCCTGCGCACGTAGCGCAACTTACGCGCCGCGCGCCCGCGCGCACCTTGCGTCGTGGGCATTTTTTTCCGTGCGCGCTGCGCGCCCGCGTGATTTTCTGCCGCGCGCCGTGCTTGCGCGCACCTTGCGCCATGCTTGCGCGCACCTTGCACCGTGGGCATTTTTGCCCGCATGTGCTGTGCAACTTGCGCATCACGCGCCCGCGTGATTTTACACTGCGCGCCGTGCTTGCAGGCACCTTGCCCTTCCCCGCACGCGCAGTACATTTTGCGCTAGTGCGCAGTCCGCGCACCGTACCTTGCGCCATGGACATTTTTGCTCGCATGCGCAGTGCGCCCATGCGCAGTTTGCCTTGAATGACTGTTTTTGCTTGTTTAAGCTGTTTTATACTAGAATCTTGAAAAACTCAAAACATGAAAGTTGTAGATCTTTATCTTGGCTTCAATAATATTCTCGTTTTACTTTATTTGGAATTTATATGCAACTGATAATTTCAATTACAGTTTTTGATCTTCTTTGCATGTTTTCTATATTTGACCTAACTTGCGACGATCCGACTTGATAATTTGTTAATATCGAACTTAACTTGAACATGACAACATTATCTCCTCTTGATAATCTTGTATAGTTAGATAATGATTGTACACCCTATATACACTTGACACTAGAATATGTTCAATTATTATTTTATATCATGTACTTACTTTTATTTTCACATGCCATGATATGTCTTTCCTTTCGATTCTTTCTTATATGCTATGATGTGTATTGCCATGCCTTCCCGATTTATTGTACCTTGCAGTCTATGCCATGTCTAAAATTTCTCTGTTATGGCCCGTCGTGGCGCATCCATGTTACATGTCTTATTTGCTTACTAGATAGTGACCCGTCGTGGTGCACTCTTGTACATGTCTTTTCTTGCTTACATGATAGTGGTCTGTCATGGCGCACTCCCTATTTTCTCTATAGTGGCTCATCGTAGCGCACTTCTAGCTTCCAGCTTATTATATTTTCTTGTTGTGGCTTGTTATAGTGCACTTTCTTGTATTGTCCAGTCTTGTATATCATGTCTAGGATGGATTCTGCGGAATGCCAAACCCAGAATCCAACAAGAAAATGTTAAGGACTAAAAAACTAGCTTGATTATCTCGATCATTGGGAGAGGAGAATTTTTCAGTTACCTGCAAGTCCTTTGTCCCGGCCCCAATCTGAATGGATTTGGAGCTATCTGTCACGATGAGCACACTTCCAGCGCACCGTCGAGTGTTGCACCTTTTATATGTTTTAGGGTACATTTGTCTCCTGGACGATGTACCCACTATTAAATCTTAGGATACATTTGTCTCCCGAGCAACGTATCCACCATTACTTTCTTTTCCTTTTGGCCTGGATAAGTCGGGTAGTCTGCAGGGCAGGTAACTAGATTGGATTTCTCGAAAGTGCATCTTGTTAGAACTAGGATTGTGATAACCCTAGTTAGCTAATGTATAAAGCCGTACTCATTGCTTGGTCGTGATTGTTGTATGAAGTCCAGTCTAGTCCAGTTTTGTCTAGGCAGTGTCCGAATTTGTTTATTTCAGTACATTATTGTTTATGCTTTACCTTCGTCGATAAATGATTTGAAACTAAGTTCTGTTCAGTAGAAGGGTTACAACCCCGGTCCTTATTTGGTTTACGGGTTGTAACTTGGGTTCCGGAATAGTTTCCTTGGTCACCTTATCATTTGTCGTTCTATATAGTTCTCACATACTTTCATGCCCTAGTTATCTAACATGCCCACATGTCCCAGTTACCCTACATGTTTACATAGACCGGTTACCTTACATGCTCACATGTCCCAGATGTCTCCCATGCTCACATGTCAAGTTTTCTCACATGCTCACATGTTCAGATGTCTCACATGCTCACATGTCCAGTTTGTCTTACGTATTCACATGCTTTCATTTACTTTACATGTCCATACTTTACATTATGTCACACGTTAATTACTTTATGCTCCCTGTTGCTTTACTTATTGTCTTTCTATTCTCGGGATAAGTGCATTGGTAGTGCATGAGTCTCGATCATCATTTACTTATTATTGTCTCTATCTGTTGCTATGTTAGCTATTACTGGTTTTAGTTCATAAGTTTGGCTTCTTTTGTGGTACTTGCTATTGGGGGTCTGACTCCACTGGATTTGTTTGGCAAGATTGATAGAGGAGCCCGAAGGATCTTCCGTACCATCTACTCGACGGTGACTATCCGGAGCACCAGAGTACCTTAGTGGGTTTTCCTATATCATTCTTCCACTAGTTATGTACATTATTCTTTTGTGGCGTTTAGCCTCCGAGCACGTGTTTAGCTCGGGTTTTGGATCTTGACATTTAGCCTACGGACCAAAACATGATGTGCGTATTCTAGACTATAGCTAGAGCTTATCGTGTATGACTATTACTCTTGCTGGTTCTTCACTTTGTATTACTAGCTTCATGATCATCCATGTATATATAGTTTGGGACGCTTTACTATTTTATGTCTGATGATCATATTTCTTGTACTTTGTATTTTTGCTTGTGATTGAGAGACCTAGGATCGTTCGACCTAGGATTGACTGTTGGCTTGTAGTAGTAACCCCCATGTCTTGACAGCTTATACGTTATTTCAGAGTACTGGAGTACTCTGGTATTAAGTAGCTGGCCTGGTCCGTCCCCACTTGCCAGTATTCTGGTTCTGGGGCGTGACAATCGCCCAGGTAGGTCTTTTGACGGACAGTCTGCACCTCCCTTTGCTTCTTTTGGGTGACTTCAATGCTCTACTCCACAGGCATGAGAAGGTGGGAGGCCGCCCTGTTCCTGATCAGATCCTATATGACTTCCAAGGGTGTCTCCTAAAGTATAGCCTGAGGAAGCTGGAGAGAGCAGGGCACATCTGGACATGGCATAATAAAGCTGTGCACCATATAGTTGCTTGTCAGATTGAAAGGGCCCTGGGTAATAGCGAGTGGTTCTGTTGCTTTCCAAACTCAGTGGCAGAGGGCCTTGCAGCTGGGACTAGTGATCACTCCCCAATCAGGGTTGGCTTCACTGAGCGACCCACTTGAAAATTGCGTCCTTTTCGCTACAACAACAGTTGGTACTTGTCCAAGGCTATATGGAGGCGGTGGACGAGGGGCTTTACTATCAGCAGGAGGGAACGACTCAGTTCCGTATGGTTCACATTCTCAAGCGCACTAAGAGGGCTATCCGGAGCTGGGTGAAGAACACGTCCCGACCATCACTGAAGGACAAGGAGGCTGATCTCAGGGCTACTCAGGACTCCATGCAATCTGATATTCTGGATGGGCTCTTAGCGGCACGAAAAAAGGAATTGATAGGCGAAGTCAATATTCTCTGTCTCCAGAAGAAAATTAGTGCGGCACAACGTGCTAAATGCTCCTGGATTAAGGAGGGGGATCATTGCTCCAAGTTCTTTTATGATTTGATTCGCACTAGACAACACAGAAATAGTGTCTCTCGTCTACTTGATGGAGAGGGCAATCTGGTTGGCGACCCAACTGCGATCCAAGGGGAGGCTGTCATGTACTATTCAGAGTTATATTTTCAAACTGACTACCTTTCTGTCTTTTCGGATATCATCACAAAGAAGCTGGTGACGCCTTATGGCAACAACCAGCTACTTGCGTCGATCAAGCTGGAGGAGTTGGAGTCTATTGTCATGAAGGCGGACCCTGTAAAGCCCCAGGGCCGGATGGGTTTAGCAGTGGGTTCTACAAGCGCCACTGAAATTCCTTGAAGATGCCAGTTCTTGAAGCAGTACAAGAATTCTTCACGGAGGAAAAACTAATGAAAGAGCTCAACCACACGTTCTTAACTCTGGTGTCGAAGAAAGAAGGGCCGACTTTGTTGGCTGACTCCCGTCCTATTGCGTGCTGCAATTATCTTTATAAGATAATTATGCACCTTATGTGTCGGCACATGGAGGGGATTATGCAGGACCTGGTCTCCTCGTACCAGGCGGCTTTTATCAAGGGCAGATCGATTACGGAACACAGCATGCTCGCTAATAAGATGGTGCGGGAGTTCAACAAACCGGAGGGCGAGAAGGCGTATGTGAAGCTGGACCTGTGGAAAGCTTATGATATGGTTAACCAGGACTTCTTGTGCCACCTGATGGGTGCTATGGGGTCTGACGAGGTATGGATATCGAGGATTAGGGAGTGCATCTCGATCCCTACTTTCTCAGTCCCCAGGAGGGAGGATTATTAGTTCATTTGGTGTAAGGGCCTAGCTCGCAAGATGCAACTTTGCTTATACAGGTTGATATTGGTGCGACTGCTGATGAGAGATAGGCTCATTACGTATGGGATCCCCATCCCCAATTCCAAATATATGCTGTGTCAAGCAGGAAATGAATCCATGAGACATTTGTTCTTTGAGTGCAATGTGTCATGGTATATCTGGTCTGAACAGTGGCGCAGATAGTTGGATGGCTGTGATATCGGCAGAGACGTTCGCGACATCATCACGGGGATAGGTGGCCAGAGAGGTAGGGGACAATTTTGGTTCAAGACCGCCAGATTGCGACTAACAGCCTCGATTTAGAATGTGTGGAGGAAACAAAATTGGCATATTTTTTAGGGGCTCTTCACCCCCCATAGGCATTCTTCACAATATAGAGTTTGATGTAAACGCTATGGCACCCTAGTAGGGTGAGAGGTCCATGGGATGTACTGTAATCTGTATGAGTTGAGTTGATTTTGGAATAAAATTTACCCTTTTCCAAAAATAATAATATATATATAGGATGCCGGCAAAGACGAAGGTGGAGGGCGAGGTGGACACGCGAAAGTCTACTCCTCCGATTGCACATTTAGATGAAGGAAAGGCTCCCATGTGTGTTCAACCAGGAAGCAAATTTTGTGCGGACTTGTGTCATATTGCAACTGGACAGAGCGATGGTCTGATGAAGATCGTCAAACCAAAATAGATATGTACGAGGTTTCGAGCATCTTTTCGAGAGGAGGAATTGGTAGAGACGATATTGGTGAAACAATGTGATCCTATATGTCACGACCCGCACCCTAGAGTAAGGGCACGAGACGTGGGTACGTCCAGCCTACGCCGCAGTGTCGGCGGTAGAACGCTGTCCTAGGTCAACATACATCTAGCAGTATATCTCTAAACAGTTTATACTCCCCGAATGGGGGTGACATAGCAGTAATAAACTCAATCACAACTAAGGAAGAGATAGCACTATATGAAATAGAACTCAAGGAAACAAATAGATGATAAAGTAGTCTAAGATAATCCCAGCAAATATCCAGAAGTACATGGTCTCAGATACAGAATGAAAGAATATATACAACTCAGAATAAAGTCTAGCTAAATATGTCTCAAGACTACATAAAGTAAGATAAGCCTAACTAATCTAGTCTAGGCAATGGGGGTGATCTCCTCAGCTAGAGCTGGGTCCTCCTGAGGGTCCAGCTCGCAGGTGTCATCTAAGGCTGTCCCGTAGAAAGTGTCCAGGCAGGCCTCCTCCTCGTCCTCTGTAATATTTCAACAGGTCCAGTCAGGACAGGAGCGAGCACAGTACATCTCAACAGTTCATAGCAGGTTAGAAAATATAATCATGCAGTAATGTAAGATACAAGTACTGAAAGAAGTGCAGTATGTAAACAGAGAGAGAAAGCTGTAATAGAAATATCTACTATAAAATAGAGAACTAACATGTGGCTAGTGAGTCAGAGTACAACATGGACATGTAAATGGCATAGGATGATTCTGATAAGACACTACGGAATGATTCTGATAAGATACTACTGGTGTATTATTCACATGTCTACTTCTACTCCCCCGTACCCCCAATCAATACACAAGGATCCAACCAGGTTATGTTATGATTCCATGCAAGGCCCCTGAAGGGTGGTACATGGATGTCCCATAAATGGGGATTCTAGGAAACCCAATGTATGGGATAAGGATTCAAGGAAGACTCTGTGATCATAAGAGTATATATCACAAGTGATCAGTGAACCAATGAAGCATAGTGATACGCCATGTAAGTGAAACGCACAGAACATGTAGTACCCGATGCTCCCTAAGGATAACATCTCAAGAAGGGATCCATATAGTAACAATCCGTGTGACCAACGTGACAGTAACAAGTAAAGTAATTTAATGCAGGAAATAATTCTAAACAGGATATGAAATGATCAGAGAATGTACTCGCCTGGTATCTGAGTGTCCAATATAAAAGTACTGTTCGAGGAGTGGTGTCTGGCTCCTAATCAGAACAACACAAGTCACAACAAGTCCAAAATGGTATAATGAAGTCCTACTATGCATTCTACATGATTCTAGGTCAATCTAGGCTAAAGTCAACTCTTGGTCAACTCTGGTCAACTCTAGGAGTCAAACTAGGTCAACCAAGTCTAAACTAGGCTAAACTAGTCTACCTTAGTCTAATCAAGCCTAGCTTAGTACATACACAATATATGCATATTCACTGCACTACACATTTACATTATATATACCCTATATAACCCTAGGCTAATGTATAACCCATACAATTTTAAGCTAATACATAGAAATATAAATATATATATATATATATATATATATATATATATATATATATATATATATATAAACCCTATATATAACCCACTACACATTTATATTATATATACCCTATATAACCCTAGGCCAAAGTCAACTCTTGGTCAACTCTGGTCAACTCTAGGAATCAAACTAGGTCAACCAAGTCTAAACTAGGCTAAACTAGTCTACCTTAGTCTAATCAAGCCTAGCTTAGTATATACATAGAAATATATATATATATATATATATATATATATATATATATATATATATATATATATATATATATATATATATATATATATATATATATATATATATATATATGCATAAAGGGCTCATGTGTGTGTGATAAAATATATGTGTGTGTTAACCAAGTGTGTAGAGAGATGTGTGTATCATGGAATTGTGAGAGGGCATGTGTCAATGGGAAATAAGAGTGTGTGTTAAAGAGTGAAGGAACAAATGTGTGTGAGTGAGTGTAGAGTGTAATAGTATATATGTGTGTGTATGAAAGAGTGAGGGGAAAACTGTGTGCAGCAGTGTGTGTGTGTAGGGTGAGTGATAGTTAGACATAGGCATGTGTGTTAGGGTCAATGGAAAAACAGTTTCAGTTTTACAACATGAAGAACCCAAGGATGCATAGCTCACACTGTTTTAACAGTTAACAAAACTCAGTTCAGCCTACTAATTCTCAGGTTTTCATTCATAAAGCTAAATCTAGATTTTCAGTTTTCATTCCTAACATTCCCAGGTAATACAACATTGGAATCATCCATGGTTCATGATAAAACACAAAATCAAATCACAACAGTTTATAATTCAGTTTCCTTCTAGGTAATGTGTGTGTATGGACATGTCATAATAATGTGATTTAAAGTGTGGAATATAAGAAAACAGGGAACAACTCATAGGGGAAAACACAGTATTGCATATCACCCAATACAATCTCAGGTTCAGTCCTAACTAAACAGTCTATACAATTCTCAGATTTAGTCTTAATACAATTTCCAGGTTAATACAATATAGGAGACATTTGAAATCAAAACCGTTGACAGGAACTTAAATGGTGTAAAGGGAATCAACAAGTTCAGGTCTTATATTAATCTCAGAAAACAGTGAATGCCCAAACCATTCCCAAGTTTTTGAAAAAAACAACAATGCAAAACAAATGTCAGGGTAACTCAGGTTTATGATCACAGAAACAATTCTCAGATTTGAATTAGACATTGTATCTAATACACAATTCAAAACCAAATAACATTGGACTTCTCCCACATCCATTCAATCATAAAAATGAACCCTCACAACCTGAACTAAATTCGAAATAAAATATCTATATAATGTGGATCAACACATAAGTGGGGGGGGTGATTTACAGTGAAGAAACATAATGCAGCAGGTAATTAATCTTCAGAAATTGGAAAAACAGTATCAGGTAGGTTGGTATCAGTCATATCATTACACTAACATTCGAAACCCAACTTTCCACATAAAAGACTAACTTAATCATGTAAACTAATATTATCAGAGATTAACAACACATACTGGATCTATCTAATCAAATTAAAACAGAATTTATAAGCATTAAAACAAATAACACAGGAACACATATTTAGGAACACTGATACACACAGTGCACGACACGTGCACGGGCAAATGCGTGTTCGATACGACACGAGAGCTCATGACACTTCACGAACCTCGTGTCAGTCATGGACACGACACGCGTGTCAATTTGTGTGCGTCGAAGTGGTGTGTACACTGCACACCAAGCCCCGAACAGCAGGGGATCGAACCGCAGTGCGCGCGCGTGTGCACCCGTGTGTGCACGCATCGATTCCGACACGACACGACACAGAGATCCACTCAAATGAACAGGAATGCATAAGCAATAATAAAAACTAAATTTCCATTTAAAAACATTGCTTAAAAGAGAACGAAATGCCCTTTGAGGCATTTCGACAAACACCTAGGGATAGCTCCTGACACGTGTCCAAACGGACACGAAACTTATGAAACCCGACACAAAACCGATGCAGACACTTAGGGGACTCCTAGGGCTTCCTAAATATGAAAACAAATCGAAATTTCATGGAGAAATGGAGGAGTTACCTATACTTGAACTTTCAAGAAAAACCCCTTTTCAATAGCTCTTCTCTTGGTGTCCCAATCCACTCAAATCACAACAAACTGAAATAAAACTTCAAAATCAGCAAGAATAGGTATATTAAAACCTAATGGAAGAGATTTGAATGAAAAAGGAAATGGAATGGGAATCTAGGGATTAAAAGAAGTAGGAACAAACCTTTCCTTAAACTTTGAGCTTTCCTAAGAAAGAGGCAACCCTAAAAATTAGGAGAGTACTTATAGGGTGATGTTCCCAAAGTAGATAGGGTGGCCGGCCACTATGCCTAGGGATTAGGGTTTGAAATTGTCTTGGGCTTTGGGCCAACCTACAAGGCTATGGTTTGATTTGATTTAATAAAGGTTCTAAATCATAAGCCATGACTTATGACTTTCTAATTCCTATTGCTAATTAGAGTCTAATGACCAAACCAAGGATTAGGCTAGGTTAGACTAGAGTCATATAACCTAACCAAGTCCATACTAACTAGGGTTAACTTCTAAGTTGGTCTACAAGGGTCCAAACTAGTCAAAGTCAACCTAGTCCAAACAATTCCAAAATAAATCCTAAAAATTCCCATAAATTCAAATAAATTCTAATAAATTTAAATTATCCCAAAAATGACAAAAATACCCCCAAGCTAGAAATGTGATAGTGACACTATATGTGCTTGGAAGCAAGCTGTCTTTTGGCAGATCCGTGCGTATCCAAGTCGCGTGTGGTGTCACGACCCGTACCCTAGAGTAAGGGCACGAGACGTGGGTACGTCCAGCCTACGTCGCAGTGTCGATGGTAGAACGCTGTCCTAGGTCACAACATCTAACAGTTTAAGGTAATAAACAGTTATACTCCCCGAATGGGGGTAACAAAACAAATACACTCTCAATCACAACTAAGGTAGAACAGGATAAAGATAGATAGATAAATATCCAGGAATGAAAACACAGAAATACAATCCAGAATTCTAAGTGTCTAAATAAGTACATATCCTAAAATCTTAGAATCTATATACAGTAATCCATGAAAAGTAAAGACATCCTAATCTAAAGGAGTGTCATCCACTGCTAGTGGGTCCTGCTGCTGGTCCAAGTCCAAGCATTCATCTAGTGTAGCACCGTAGTAGGTAGGGCAGAATGCCTCAGCCTCGTCCTCTGTAATATTTTAACAGGTCCAGTCAGGACAGGAGCAAGCACAGTACATCTCAATAAATCTTAGCAGGTCAGGATATATAATCATGCTAGAGAGTAAGATACAAAAAACTGAAGGAAATAACATGATAAAAAAGGAAGACTGTAAATAAATAGCTACAGTATATAGAGAACTATCAGTGACTAGTGATTCAGAGCACAAAACGGTTATATAAACGGCACGATATTGTACACGAGTAATCTACAGAGGTTATGCACGAGTAATCTACTAGATTGATTACATAACCACTTCTACTCCCCCACCCCAATCAATACACAAGGATCTAGCCAAGATATGTTATTGCACACGAAGTATAGTCGCATACGAGAACATGTGAGCACATGAGTATACATGATTTTATACGATTTGTACACGAAAAGCACGAACACAAGGAGTACACGATGCTCATGATAAAGTACACGAACACGAAATATCCGATGTATCCGCTAAGGGGATAACATCGCACGACAAGATCCATATAGTACTAATCCGTGTTTCCGACGTGTCAGCATCATGTAAAGTAATCTAAAGCAGGAAAATACTCATAATGCAGGATATGAAATGATCAGAGAATGTGCTCGCCTGTATCCTGAGAATCTGAAGGATATATACTGTCCGAGGAGTGGTGTCTGTCTCCTATAGAACAGTACAAGTCACAACAAGTCCAGAATGGTAATAAGATGCACTACAATGCATTCTACATGAATCTAGGTCAATCTAGACCAAAGTCAACTCTTGGTCAACTCTGGTCAACCCTAGAAGTCAAACTAGGTCAACCAAGTCAAACCTAAGTCAAACAAGCCTATACTAGTCTAACTAGTCTAATCAAGACTAAACAAGTCTAACAAGACTCTATACTGACACACAGATACACCCATAGGCTAAGAGCCTAGGCTATAGGCTATTAGGCAATACCATGCCTAAAACCAAACCATAAATCACATATACAAGTCAAAATATATCTAATATATAATACACTTGTAGGAGCGTAAAAAGTGCTTCAAAGAAAGAGTCATCTCATTCATAAGTGATCTGCTTTACGCCTAGAGGAATGGGTAATCTCTTTACGCCCAAGATTAGGCTAATCACTTTACGCCTAAGTAGGCTGATCATTTTACGCTTGGGGCTACACCCATGGTTTTACGCCAAGGACAGAGCAGTCTACTTCACGCTGGACAAAGCTGTCAAATCTCTCATTTAATGCAAGCTCTGACATGAAGATATTAATGATGGCATTTACCACAGAATTAAATGGGATTTGTCTTATACAAAGACCATTGTTGTCGTTTACGGGAGATCGAGCTACTTTACGCTCACTATATGGTTTCTTTTACGCACGGAGTTCTACATGAGTTCTTACGCTCATAAAACAATGTGTGCGTAAAGTCTATTTGAGCTATTTTACGCTCAAGGTTATTCAATAACCACTTTACGCTGGAAACCTATGACAGAGCTATTTTACGCTCATCTTACTGCTTTACGCCCAGAGGATATTGGAGCTATTTTTACGCCCTATTCTTTCTGGCCAGTATGGAACGTGGTTTGTCTACATGGCCTTCATGCCATATATTTCGAAGAACGTGTGTACATGCATCCTATTCTCACTGAAATGATGGGACGCGTGTCGATGTATGCAAAGGATGACTCTGATCATGGGTGGCAGTTGTTAGCGTAAAGACAGATTTTGGTGTCTTTTTACGCACAGAAGCCCCAGTCTATAAATAGACTCATTTTTCTCAAAGAGACAGACGGAGGGAGAACATGAGAGAATACAGAGATCAGGACTTCGAGATTTTGATCCTCCAGAGCATTGTTCTTCAACTTTTCTTTCAGAACAGAGTGAAGCAAAGCAGGAAAGCATTCGGCCTCGCCATCAGTGCCCAAGTGCGTCGATACCTTTCTGGTGACTTAGTTCTTCCAAGTTGTTCTACTTCAAGCAGTGATCTTCTTCATCATCATATGGTCCAAGGAAGAAAGTGATCATTTACGAATCAGACTTCCATAGCAATACTTTCCCAGAATCAAATTTGTACTTCTTGTACTTTTTCTCATTTTATTTTCAAAATCCAACCTTTTGTTTGGCAATTTTGATAAGTGAAACAAAATGGCGACTCTGCTGGGGACTACTTTCTCCTCCGACGAGGAAGTGATTGCTCAATATAATGATGTTTCAGTCGGTTCGACTAAGAAGACTCTGGTTGTACACTTCGACCAGACTGCTTATGAAGAAATGCTCCGAACTGGGGGTGGTTCTCACCACTCCAATGTTCAAAAGTCTCGCAAAGCACGAAAAGTTTGGATTCCCAAATCCAAAGTGATTTCTGGTCTCTCTGTTGCTTCTGATGACAAGGGAATTCTTCCCACTCCTGTTGTAGGGGCTCCCGTTCGTAACGAGGCAGTCCTTACTTCAGAGTTGCACTCAAAGTGTGATGATTTATCTACCGTTTGTAACGGAGAAGATAATCAGGTTTCACACCCACTGCGTAAGAATCAAATTTTACGCTCAGTGGGTAAGAACCGAATTTTACGCTCAAGGCATAAGAATGAGTCTCCCATTTGTAATGTGGCAGATTCTAATGTTTCTGAGTGTAAGAACCCGTCTCCCGTCGGTGACGTGGTAGACTCATACAAATTACGCTCCTTGCGTAAAACAAAATCTCCCATCTGTGATGTGATAGATAATCAATTTTTACGTTTTACGCGTAAAGGTAAGTCTCCTGTCTGTGACAGTGTAGATAAAATTTACAATGATGTTTGCACATCTAATGTGAATATACCTAAACGCATACAGCGTAAAAGTGATGTTGGTAAAACTTCTGTCCTATACCAACAACCTTCTTATACTGCTTTACGCAAGGTACCAAACTTGCAAATCACACGCCATGAAAATGGGGTCCTTTGTGCTAAATCTCAAGATTTATGCACACAACTCCAAACATGTAAAAATGTACAGTTTGGTTCTGCGAATGAAGCTAGTAATCTTCTTTATACACAGGGGACTAAACGTTTTTCTACCCCAAATGTAATAAAGAAAAATATTCCCTCCACTCCTTCTGACTTACGTGAATTGCTATTGCAAAAGCGTAAGAATTCACAATCTCCGGCGATACTCCCCCAAGAAAGACATCAATGTGGATATCATCAGGTTGTGATCAATTATTGTTGTTCAGCTTCAAAACGGTCAGTTTTTGATCGACTGAATTTCTCACTTCAACATCAAGCTGAAGACCAAGAAGATGAGTTGTCATATGCATCAGTCAACATGGCATCTCATACTAACAGAGGACGACGACCAAGACAGAACATGTCCCAAACTCCAGGTCAACAACAATTCAACAGACTTCTTGATTCCTTTGAAGGAGTATATCAGAATACTCGATCAAGAAGACAAAGACAATTGCAGATTTCTGATTCAGAAGCTGGGGGTACTCAATCTTTTGAGTCTGATACTGATAGTGTGGATTCATACTTCTATACTAATCCCTCTATATCTTTAAGAGAGGTTGAATCCTATGCTGTTGGAGATGAACCAGAGACGTCATCTGCTAATACGGAACAACGTCTCACTGCCGTAGAGCAATCATTGAAAGACATGCTCAACATGATGCAAAGCATGCATCAGATAATTTTGAATCAGCAAACTGCTCAACCTACAGTAATAACTCCGGTACCAGCGGCAGCACAAACTCAAGATAGTCAAGGGGCCGATATACCTTCGAATATTCAAGAACCTGCTGTTAATCAAAATTCTGCATCTTCAGATTCTATCATTCCAGAAGATGTACCACCTCCAGTGGGGGTTACGGTACATCCAACGACTATTCAATCAAATGTGCTTCCTCAAACCAGTGAAGCCATTCAAGCAGTGCGTGAACTCAAAGCATAGTTTGAGGTTTTAAGGCACAAAGATCAGCTCCAGAGGTTAAGGATTAAGCAACCCTATCCTCCTCATTGGAATGATGTACCCTTTCTACCGAAGTTCAAGCCACAATCTATGGTTTTATTCGATGGAAAAGCATCTCCCAGTCAATATATCAATTACTTTGATATTATGACTGTACACTTGCAGAAAAATGATGCTCTTCTCACTCGAGTGTTCATTGGGTGCTTGACGGGTTCGGCTTATGACTGGTATCATAGCTTACCTGATAACTCTATTTCGTCTTTTGACGAATTCAAGGCAATGTTTCTCTCCCGCTTCTATGAAGGAGGTATGGACATGAACATGTCCTCCTTAATAGAAATAAAACAAAAGGAGAAAGAAGATACTCGGACGTTTATTGAACGTTTCCGACAGGCTACTCTAAAGATGCCTCCTGGTATGCCAGATTCAGCGTTGATCGATACATGCAAGATGAATCTGCGACCATCCATTGCTGTCTTCACAGGTTCCTAATTCATAGATTGGGCTTCGTTTATCATAGCAGCAGTTTCTGTCGAGACCAATAGTAGGTTGGCTCGGGAACATGGGATAATTTTCGCTTCAGAAGATAAAGGAAAGAAAAGTAATCCTGGTAATAATCCTGGCAATCGTAACGTGAAAGGAAAATATACTCTTATGGTTAATCTCTCCAAGAACAAAACAACGCCAAATAATCAGGAATCTTCCAGGCCAAAGGAAGAATACTCTTTTGACGAAAGTGATATCCCAGGGATATTTCAGTGTCTGGTGAAAAGTGGCAAACTTCAGATTCCAGAGCCAAAAAGGCCTAATGAGGTGAATCTGACCGACAATCCCAAATATTGTATCTATCATAGATACATTAATCATCCTACCAGTGCTTGCTATGTCTTGAAAAAGAAGATTCAAGACCTGATAAATGGTGGCGCTATTGCTTTAACCAATGATGACCATACGGTTACAACCAACATGGTCTCTCTTCAGTTTGGAGATTTTCCTCTACAGCAAGTCCCAGATGGAATTATCCTAATTCCGAAGGCGACGATGAAGATCGTGAACATCCCGCCTGCCAGAGAGAAAAATACAGGATTGCTGCCACTCACATTAAAGAATGGTGAAATTATGTGGGTACATCCTGACTTAGTGCTTGAATTAGAAAATGAAGGTAAAACTTCAAAATCCAAGAAGGGCAAGAAAGTCAAAACCTGTAACATGATTTCTCATGTTATTCCAGATTCTGATGACTTGGATCATCTATGGGATGGCCTTCCTTTAGAAGATAGACTGAAAGGACTGAACATCTGTCCTCCAAGTCTAGCTCCCCCTACCAAGCTCAAGCTTACCCATCAGCAGTGGCTAGCCATGAATAGTATCCCTTTATATCGGGCACAACAAGTCTTTGCTGCTTATGAAAAAGCTCCGACAGGGATTCTTCCTCATCCTCCTCTTCCCGTAACTACAGAGACATCTATTCTTCATCCTCCTGAGGTTACAGAAGGTCTTGCTTCTTCCTCTTCCGCTGTTGAAACACCTGTCAAAAGTTCGCTGCCCACTCACTTGTATAGTCAGCAATCTGTTCATCTCATGAAAAAGATGGGTTACGACTTTCAAAAGGCAGAAGATTTGAATTATGATAAATGAATACGTCTTCTTTTACAAATTCAAAATCAGAATTCCACTGCTGGATTGGGTTCTGAAAAGCTTCATAACAACCCTCACAAGAAAAAGACTAAGAAAAGAAAAATTAAATTCTGTAATATGGTATTTCCTTCTCCTGAGTCTGAAGAAGAAACTTTTGCTGGTACAAGATCTGGAAAAGAGTACCATAAAGACTATGAGGGATCCTCCAAAGAAGCAGAAGATGTAGTGGAGACTCTACCAGTTCAACCTTCTCCTGTTCCTGTTAAGCCGTCTGTGGTTGAAAAGGTGAAACAGAAGGCAGTACGCTTTGATATCCCCTTGAAGCCTGCTTCCAATCAGGGGGTGGTGATGAGGCCTTACAAATTTGACATTCTAGCTCAGTTAGCCAATACTCCGGCTAGACTTTCTATATTTGAACTACTTCGCCTTTCCAGAGAAAGCAGAGAGACCTTGAGCGAAGCTTTACTTCAAGAAGATTCATGCTTGGCACAACTCAAGACTTCTGATAATATACCAGTGTCATGTCCACAATGTCATAGTGTGATGGAAGTAATTCCCAACATCACCTTTACACAAGATGATATGCTATTGAAACACAACAAACATGATAGGCCTCTGTGTTACACTGGATATATTGGATCCACTGAAATTGATAGGATCTACATCGATCCTGGGTCTTCAATTAGTATAATTCTTCAGAGTATGCTAAGACCCTTGAGGATTCCTACTAGTGAGCTGACTTACACTAGTACTACGATAGTCGGTTTTAACTCTGGCAAGAGCAAACCACTGGGGAAGATTCGTTTGCAGATTCAGATTGGCGATCTTCGAACTATGGTAACTTTCTATGTTATCAACTCGGACGTATCCTACAATATTCTTCTTGGAAGACCGTGGATTCATGAGCACAATATTGTGCCTTCAACTCTTCACCAATGTTTCAAATATGTGGACTCCCAAGGAGTTGTGAAAACTGAGTTTGCTGATATTAATCCATTCAAAGGTGTTGAAGCCTACTTCTCTAATTCAAGGCTTTATAAACAAGAGCATGTGAAAGATATATCAGACATGGCTGAAGATCAATCACCCTCTGAGGATCACTCTATTAATAAAGATCCGCCAGAGGAGCAACCTTTGAAGATCATAGTCAAGGGACGAATCCAATCCCAACCTGTCAATGATCAACCTTTGATGATCAAGGTTAAAGGAAGAACTCAAACTTCATCTGAAGAATCAATAAATATTCCTTCTAAGAGCCAAGTTCAACCTTTTATGATTAAGGTCAAAGGACGTACTTCTTGTATGAATGATCCAGAACTACCGTTGATTGTCAATCTTGGCAAATCTACGTAGAAGACGGATGATGGTCCACTGTTGATTAACCCAAAGCGTAGTAATCAGACTGTAAATGATGTAAATATTGATCATTCTATACTTTTTTATATCAATGAAGATTCCCTGTTCGAGTATATGGCTGTCAAGTTTATTGAAAGAATGACTTTATCTTCTGATAATCAAAGTCATCAATATAAAGACAACATAGAACCGGAAGAAATTCTATTCATCGAATCCGATATTTCTCATTCCTCATATTGTGAACCTGGGCAAGTACTCTCAGTCAATATGGTTCAAACCGATGATGAATCAGAGCCATTTGAAAATGATCCTTGGGCTCAACAAATGGATACTCAATGGGAACTTCGTTTCGAACAACGACAGCCACCTACAGAAGATGAGGTTATCCAGATTGATGTCGGAGATGGAGTTACGTCCAAACCAATATTCATCAGTAAGAATCTTTCTGAAGATGAAAAGGAAGAGCTAATAAAACTTATAAAAGATTACATTGACATCTTTGCATGGAGTTATGAAGATATGCCAGGGCTAGATCCTACAGTTGCTACTCATAAACTCAATATTTTGCCTAATGTCAAGCCTGTAAAACAACAGCAACGACGCTTTAGACCAGATATGATGGATGCGATTGAGGCAGAAGTCAAAAAGCTGATTACGTGTGGCTTTGTTCGTGAAGAACAACACCCAGATTGGGTGGCCAATATTGTTCCTATTATGAAGAAGAATGAAAAAGTCCGAGTTTGTATAGATTATCGAGATCTTAATACGGCTTGTCCAAAGGATGAATTTCCACTTCCAATTACTGACATCATGATAGATAATACATGTGGTTTTGAACGCATGTCTTTTATGGACGGATTCTCAGGATACAATCAGATCAAGATGCATCCAGAAGATGAGAAGCACACCGCTTTTCGTACACCTCTTGGGGTCTACTGCTATACAGTTATGCCGTTTGGTCTTAAAAATGCCGGTGCCACGTATCAACGGGCTATGAGCAATATCTTTCAAGAACATCTACGGAATATAGTTGAATGCTATGTAGATGACATCGCTGTTAAAAGTCGATCAAAGGATGATCACATTCAGGACTTGAGAACAGTATTTGAATTGATGCGCCAATATCAATTGAAAATGAACCCTACTAAGTCTTTCTTAGGGGTTTCTAGTGGCAAGTTTCTAGGATTTGTCATTACCTCTCAAGGTATCCATGTTGATCCTGATAAGGTTAAAGCAATTCTTGAAATGCGTCCTCCTCGTAATCTGAAAGAACTCCGTGGCTTTCAAGGCCGTATTGCTTATATCAGAAGATTTATATCTAATCTTTCTGGAAGATGTCAACCTTTCTCCCGTCTATTAAAGAAAGGGGTATCTTTCGTCTGGGATGAAGCGTGTCAAAAGGCCTTCAATGACATTAAGCAATATCTTACAAACCCACCTGTTCTAGTACCTCCGGTGGTAGGAAGACCATTCTTGCTATATGTTCGAGCTTTAGATCATTCACTTGGCGCTCTTCTGGCACAGAAAAGTGATATGGGTCATGAACAAGCAATATATTATCTGAGCAGAATGATGGTCGGAGCTGAACACAGATATACTCCTGTAGAAAAAGAATGTCTAGCTTTGGTTTTTGCCATCCAAAAGACAAGGCATTATGTCAACGGACAGACTATTTATGTCATCTCCAGAATAAATCCCATTCGGGTATTGATGAGGAAACCGAGCATTCTTAATTCCAGGTTAGCTACCTGGGCGATGTTGCTCACTCCTTATGATATGATTTATGTGCCTCAAAAATCAGTGAAGGGCCAAACGTTAGCTGATTTCTTAGCTGCTCACCCTATACCTGAAACTTCGAAGTTATATGAAGACATTCCAGACGAAGTAGTGGATTGTAACATGACTTTGAAGAATGATATATGGCAATTATATTTTGATGGAGCATCACGAGTGGGACCTAAAGGCAATATTGTCTCTGGGGTAGGAATTATCTTGGTTTCTCCTGACAAAATGGTCATATACCGTGCTTATTCTCTTAATGAGCCATGCTCTAATAATGTAGCAGAATATAATGCTCTATTGATTGGTCTCCAAGTAGCAAAACAATTGGATATTGAATTCTTAGAGGCTTATGGAGATTCTCAATTGATCGTTAATCAAGTTAGAGGGACTTATGAAGTTAGAAATCTTGACCTCATCCCCTATCATCAAGTGTTAGTCGAGTTGGTCCTATCATTCAAAGGATTCTTCATTGAATTTGTACCACGTTCTCAGAATGTGGAGGCTGATGCTCTTGCCAGCTTAGCCGCAGACTTGGCTGTCCCAATCCGAAGGCAAAATACAATTACTTTGTTAGACCGAGACTTATTCTGTGTGAAAAGTAATCTGCATATTGAACAAAGTTATACTACAGAGTCAAGTTCCCAACAGAAAGATTGGAGAACTCCATTCATTGATTATGCAGTTCATGGAATTTTGCCTGAAGATCCTAAAGAAGCTGCATCAATTAAGAGACGATTATTTCGATTCTATTATGATTCGTCTTTACATATGCTGTATCATTGTTCATATGACGGACTCTTGCTGCGCTGTCTTTCAGAAAGTGAAGCCAAACAAACACTGCGTGAGGCTCATGACGGTGTCTGTGGTGCTCATCAACCGGGTCTAAAGTTGCAAGACCGCATTCGGAGAATGGGGTATTATTGGCCTTCTATGATAGCAGATGCTGTGGACTATGCCAGAAGATGTAAATTATGTCAGATTTACTCTGATTTTATTCATCAACCATCTGAATTTCTACATCCTACAGCAGCCTCTTGGCCCTTCGAAGCTTGGGGTATGGATGTCATTGGTCCTATTAATCCTCCTTCTGTCAAAGGACATCGGTTTATACTAGCTATAGCCGATTACTTTTCGAAGTGGGCAGAAGCAGTCCCCCTTGCGGAAGTGAAAACATCTAATGTGATCAGTTTCATCAAGCACCATGTCATTTATCGTTTCGGAATTCCTCGACGGATAATTCATGACAATGGTCCACAATTTGCCAGTCAAGCATTTTATCGATTCTGTGACAAGAATCGAATTCAGAATTTGGCTTCTACGGCTTATAATCCAGCTGCTAATGGTTTAGCTGAAGCTTTCAATAAGACGATCATCAAACTTCTTAAAAAGTTTGTTTCTTCCAATAAACGTGATTGGAATGAGAAACTTGGAGAATGTTTATGGGCTTATCGAACAACAGTCCGGACTCCTACTGGTTTTACACCATTCTCATTGGTCTATGGATGCAAAGCTGTTCTACCTTTGGAAATCCAGATCCCTTCTCTACTAATAGCCATTGCTAATGAGCTAACTACGGAGAATAATGATCGCTTACGACTCCAAAAACTTGAAGGATTGGATGAGAAGCGTCTTCAAGCACAACAACACATTGAACTATATCAAGTCCGCATATCTCGAACTTTTAATCGTAAAGTTAAGGAGAGGGTATTCAAAGTTGGCGAGCTTGTATTAGCTGTTCGGAGACCGATGGTAATGACTCATAAAAGTAAAGGGAAATTCCAAGCAAAATGGGAAGGCCTTTATGTGATTGAGTTTGTGTTTTCCAATGGTGCCTATCGGTTGTCAAAGCCCAATGGAGATCTACTCATGCTACCGATCAATGGCAAATTTCTTAAGAAATACTATGTATAAAAAAAAAAAACAGAACAAAAAAAAATAATAAAGCTTCTTTTATTATTTTTGTTCAAAATAAAAGATTAAGGACGAGGGCCACTCCCCTCCTTATTGAATACATAGTCGGCCAATGCATAGAAGGCATCGTTTCCTGAACACATGAAAAATTGGCAGGCAGCCATCCTCGACGCTTCTTCTTCAGGTGTTTTCCCTGGCTCTACTAAAGAAGCAAGAATGTCTTCGAGTGGCTTGGGCGTAGAAGAGCCGTTGCCTACTTGAGTCGGGCCTGCCACTGTCGGTTCAAGGGGACACATCTCAGCAACATCCTCAATTTTCCTGGAAACTTCATTCTTTTGCTGTGCATCCTCGGAAGACATTTCCAATAGAGGAGTGGAAATAAGAATGAAATGTTACAGAGAGCTCTCTCCTATTTATAGAAGAAGATTGTTGATGAACCGGTCTTTGAAGATTGAGAATAACCTTTCATTCCCAAAAAGACCTGTCCGTTCATCCCATCGGGTTCATTCATTTCGAATTAATGTTTTCTTTTCCCGAAAAAAATGCGTTGGTTCGTCCATTATTTCTGACCCACATGTTCATGACATCTGTCTTCTTAATCTCCAGCTACCAAGGTTTGGTTAAGCTGACTTCTTGGGAAAGGGATTTTATATCTTCAATATCAATTGATTAAAAAGTGGGATTCATTATTTATCATGTTTCCATGACCTCTGATTAAATATTAAACCTACTTTCTTTTCCTATCTATCACTTCTATTTTTGACCTCTGCATAGATATTAATCTAATTTTCCTTTGAGTTCATATATGCTATTATGTCCATATTACCTCTGATAGTATCATATACTCTAAAACAGAAAATAGGATTTCATTTATCTATCATGTCCATATTACATCCAGATAGATACAAATCATTGATCATAGAAGAATCATCATTTTCATTCCCATATCATCAAAAAAGTCTATTACATTTCTTAGACTTTCTTACAAGTTATAATGGAAATCTTTTACATTCTTGGATTTTTATTCTATACACCAACAATAACCTAATAGAGATCTATTTTCTTCTTTGATCTTCTTTGGCGGGTTCGTTGTTGGTGGCAGTTCCTGACTGTCCGAGCCCCAGTGGTAACCGGGACAGCAGGAATCAAACTCTGGTCTTATCTCTCAGACGAGAGGAGAACCCCAGAGTATGGCAGCCCGAAGGCGCGTTGCTGCCAACACAATTGGTGGATTAGTGGCGGCACCTCAAAGGAGATAGGAACGTATCCAGCATTGGGATACGATTCCTAGTTCTGCCGTGAAAGGAACTCTACTACCCAATTTCTCGGGGTAGAGTTGACTCCACCATCCAACTCTCCGTGTATAAAGGCTTTTCCTACCAACAGAGGAAGACCCTTCTATCTCACGAAGAGTTCTGAGTTGTCTGATTTGCGCGTCAAAAGCGCATGAGCTCCCTGATGTTGATGTCAGAAGAACGTTCTTCACAGCGTCAAAATCGCCAATGCCGGTTCTGGAAAAGCTGCTCAGCCAAACTTCTGTAGAAACAACAAAGAAGAAGGGTTTTAAATCAGAAGTATTATTAGATGCATATTAAACGCTAACTAAAAATAGATCAGCAAGGCTTTTACGCCGACGATTCAACAAGGCTTTTTACGCCAGCAATCAGCAAGGCTTTTACGCCGATGATTCAACAAGGCTTTTATGCCAGTGCTTCAGCAAGGCTTTTACGCCAGTGCCTCAGCAAGGTTTTTTTTTTTACCAGTGATTCAGCTAGGTCTTTTACGCCAGCAATTAGCAAGGTTTTTACGCCAGTATTTCAGCGAGTTTTTTACGCTCGTCAAGAATTTACATTCATAAAGTAGATGTGTTCAACGAAAAATTCGAAAGACAGATATTTGCTTACGATCGGATTTACCATTTGAGTCGAATGGTTTGGCTCTAATGGTGGTTGAATCTACGTCTAATGACTGGGTGTACAAAAGAACACAGCGGGAAATCTTTGCCATCCTCATTTGTTGGAGAACAACATCACGAAAAGTTATCTTCAGAGGAATGAGTACGAGAATATGTGAAACATTCTCGACTATTTATAAAGGCTGAAGAACTGTTGGGAAGAGTCTATTTCGGGGGAAGATCCTATTTAAAGGCTCTCGTAACCACAAGACAGACGCCACGTGTCGATTTGTTTCTCGGGAATGAACAACCATAGAAACAGTCAAAATAAAATGTTGAACAGTTCTATCTACTAACAGATGAGATTAACATCAAGATCTTATTTATAAAGAGGGGAGTGGACCCCTACATATAAAGAGAGTCGTAATACATGGATCATTTTCTTTCTCCTTCGTTGGACTGATGAAGAGAGGCACCTAATTCACGCATGTTGTAAATCCCGGAGCGGCACATCAGATTAAGAAACGCTTCGGCCTCTCCTGGCCCTTCGTACGCAGTTGGAGGACCACCATCAATGCGACTAAAGACCGCAGAAGTTACTCCAAAATACTCTAAAAGGTTGCACGCTCGCTCGAAATCAAGCCTTGAGCCTGAAGCCTCTTCATTATTAATCTCCTTCTTGGGCGCCATGTCACTATAGAGATGAATGACGAGAGTGAAGAATTTTTTCTTATTTATACGGTTAAATCAGCTCTTCATATTCCTCATTGGAAACGGTTCATTATAAATACAAAACTCGGGGAAGCGAAAAGGCATTTGAGAGTTTCGAAAAAGGAAATTCATTGTGACAAATAAGTGTTGACCGACACTGTTGGAAATTATGCCGACTGTTGGACATCCCCACTTTTATGCGGATGGCTGTTGCGTATCCCAAATTTTACGCTGGCAGGACAAATCTCAACTTTTACGCTTCTGTTCAAAGTATTTCAAATTTTGGAGATATTTGAAAACTTTGAAGGGGGTCTTGTAGGAGCATAAAAAGTGCTTTAAAGAAAGAGTCATCTCATTCATAAGTGATCTGCTTTACGCTAGAGGAATGGGTAATCTCTTTACGCCCAAGATTAGGCTAATCACTTTACGCCTAAGCAGGCTGATCATTTTACGCTCGGGGCTACACCCATGGTTTTACGCCAAAGACAGAGCAGTCTACTTCACGCTGGACAAAGTTGTCAAATCTCTCATTTAATGCAAGCTCTGACATGAAGATATTAATGATGGCATTTACCACAGAATTCAATGGGATTTGTCTTATACAAAGACCATTGTTGTCGTTTACAGGGGATCGAGCTACTTTATGCTCACTATATGATTTCTTTTACGCACGGAGTTCTACATGAGTTCTTACGCTCATAAAACAATGTGTGCGTAAAGTCTATTTGAGCCATTTTACGCTCAAGGTTATTTAATAACCACTTTATGCTGGGAACCTATGACAGAGCTATTTTACGCTCATCTTACTGCTTTACGCCCAGAGGATGTTGGAGCTATTTTTACGCCCTATTCTTTCTGGCCAGTATGGAACGTGGTTTGCCTACATGGCCTTCATGCCATATATTTCGAAGAACGTGTGTACATACATCCTATTCTCATTGAAATGATGGGACGCGTGTCAACGTATGCAAAGGATGACTCTGATCATGGGTGGCAGTTGTTAGCATAAAGACAGATTTTGGTGTCTTTTTACGCACAGAAGCCCCAGTCTATAAATAGACTCATTTTCTCAAAGAGACAGACGAAGGGAGAACAGGAGAGAATACAGAGATTAGGACTTCGAGATTTTGATCCTCCAGAGCATTGTTCTTCAACTTTTCTTTCAGAACAGAGTGAAGCAAAGCAGGAAAGCATTCGGCCTCGCCATCAGTGCCCAAGTACGTCGATACCTTTCTGGTGACTTAGTTCTTCCAAGTTGTTCTACTTCAAGCAGTGATCTTCTTCATCATCATATGGTCCAAGGAACAAAGTGATCATTTACGAATCAGACTTCCATAGCAATACTTTCCCAGAATCAAATTTGTACTTCTTGTACTTTTTCTCGTTTTATTTTCAAAATCCAACCTTTGTTTGGCAATTTTGTTAAGTGAAACAACACTCTAATATAGAAATACACATATTGATATATTATATAATATAACTTAGTAACATACATTAGCATATAGGCTACCTATGATATATCACATATTTTATATATATCTAATATATATAATAGTACACACACATAATATAGGATACATATATTATATACATCTCATTTATATACATCTCATATATATATATATATATATATATATATATATATATATATATATATATATGTATATATATATATATTATATATATACAATTTTTTCCACATGAGTTCTTCCCCAGAGCATCTCTCGTTCCACCCATGGCACACCTCACCCGGCCGGAGCCGGCTGACCCCCTCCCCCTTCCGCACATTCCTCCTCCCTAGCCCCCCTAATGCCTTCTCGTCTCCTCCCTCCTCTTCAAAGTCTACCTCTGCGGACATTCTCGACGTCCGGGTCCCTCCAGCCCCACACCCTCCCGCGTCCCCCTCCCATTCCCGTATCCCCTCTTCCCTGTCCGCGGTCGTCGGAAGCGTCAGCCGCCCAGGCGCCCCCCTCCTGGGTATACGTCATCGGCCTCCCCGCTCCTCCCTTCCCTCTATCTTTGGCTCCCGCCCCTCCGGCACCTCCCTGCCTGGACTGCCGACCTCATCGCCTGCGCCTGCGAGCCTCCCCGGCGCCCCCGCTTCCAGCCGCAGGATGATCTCCCCCTCCTCCTCCTTCACGAGGATCGCGCCCCTCCCTCCGCTTCGAGCAGCCCCTTCTCGGCGGAGAGGATCTCCGCGTCTCGGGCGCGGAGCCCTCGGGCGCCTCGCTCCTGTGGGAGGCGAGTGCGTCTCGGCCCCCTTTTCCTGCCCCTCCCTCTCTTGGTCGAACGCCCAGCTCGCCCTCGTCGGCCATCCTCTCTCCAAGCTGGCGGAGAGGATGCGGTGGCCCCCCTCCCAGATCCTCCCCTCGTCGCCCTCCTGCTCACCCCGCCCCTGGGTTCGCCCCACCTCTGCGTTGGCCTCCCTTCGGAGCTGACCGGCCCCTACCGGTCGTCCCCCCTCACTCGGGGGCCATCCCGGCCTCCGGGCGGTCGCTCATCGGACAGCGCCGAGCTTTCCTCGGTTCCCCTCCTGGTGAGGCACGCGGTTCCAAGCAGTGCGCCCCCCAACATGTGGGTTCCATGCCCATCTGCCATCTCGGGAACACTTTACCTCGGTCCGCGAGCGTTGACCCGCTCACCTCTGGGCCTTCCGCGCAGTCCCACCTTATTCTGCTGCGCGTGTGGAGAAGGCGCAGGCCCCCCCTTGCGCAGTTGGAGCTTCTCACCACAGTTCCGTGCAGGCCCACCTTATTCCTGCTGCGCGTGTGGAGAAGGCGCAGGCCCCCCTTGCGAGTTGGAGCTTCTCTCCACAGTTTCGTGCAGTCCCACCGTATTCCTGCTGCGCGTGTGGAGAAGGCGCAGGCCCCCCTTGCGCAGTTGGAGCTTCTCACCTCAGCGCAATCCATTATTCCTCTCTTTGCGCAGTGGGTGACCCCACGGTTCCCTCCCTTGTGCTTCCTGATTCACACCCCGCCCGTGGTGCGCAGGTGGTCCTAACCTCTGCGCCCTCCGCTGGGCTTCCCAGGCTTTCTCTTCCTCCCCTCGAGGCGCAACCCGGATTTCCCCTCTCCCCCTCAGATCCTTCCGGCACCTCCTCTCCCGCCTCCAGGCGCACCTTGGGGTCCCCACACCCCGCCTCCGACGCATCCGGGTCTGCGCTACCTGGGACTCCCGGCGTGTTGGCGCAGCCTGGCGTCACCCGAGCGCAGTCCCAGCCCGGAGCCGTTCACCCGGTTTGGCGCCCATTGCTCTCTCCCTCATCGCCCCTCCAGCGTCGGCGGCCGGGGCATCCTACGCCGAGGCCCTAAGACCGGACCGGAGGCAGCGTTCTCCGTCATCGTCGGCCGAGATTCTTCTCCCGGACCTCGATTTCATGCCCCCTTCGACGGCGATCCCATCCGGGTTCCATTCGCCTCCTCCGAGATCAAGTCCTTATCCTCCTCATTTTCCAAGTCGTTCATCCTAAAATTCGGCTCCGGATGCCCAAAAATTCCTATTGTCTCGGCAGCGGTCGGGGTGGGGACTCTCCGCTGACTTCCGGGTTGCCCCAATCGACCCTAAACACATGCTCCTTCACCTCTCCTCCGACTCGGACTTCGCGATTGCCCGGGCTAAGGGTACTGTCAGAATGGGTACTCAGATCGCGAAAGTGGTCAAATGGTCTCCAGACTTCAACCCTAAATTCGACTCAACAATCATCTCCACCTGGATCACCCTCCCAACCTCCCCCTGGTTTGCTTCCACGCAGTCGCCCTCAAACGCATCGCCAGCTCTTTCGGGACCCTGGTTGCCATCGCGGAAGAAACCCACCTTTCCAAGTACAACTACGCGAAGATATGCGTGGAGCTAGATTTGCCAGCGACCCACCGAAACTCATAGAAATCGGGCTCGGAGACACTACCCACAGTCAGGAGCTGATTTATGACAACATCTTATTCTGCAAACACTGTCAGATGAGTGGCCATCAAATGCAACACTGCTTCCGCGCTCATCCGGAACTAAAGAAGAAAGTTCCGCGCACCCCTAGCGTGCCCCAGCTCAAAAAGACCCCGCCCCCACCATCCACAAATGACCCCTGACCCCTCACTTCAGATCGATGGTCAGGCCCCCCCCACCCCAGACGACTGCCACAACCAGTCGGGACATCATCCCCTTCAACCCCTCCACCCTAGCTCTCCACAATGCGTTCGAACTCCTCTCAGACACCCCTCCTGATGAGCCACATAGAGAGCTTGCACTCCATAACTCTTTCGAACTCCTATCAGACACCCCTTCCGAAGAAGCACACAGAGAGCTTCGCTTTCCCCATCCCATCACCACCGATCAACCAGATTCCCCTAAGATCAGCGACAACTCAATCGCGGATCACACCCAAATCACCCAAACTCAACTAGAGATCAACAATCCCCCCTCCCTCAAGCCTCTCCCCTCTCCACCTCAAGATAAGCATTCTCATCAACCGGGAAGATCGCGTCGGCTAGCAGCCTTCAGCAGCCCGAGGCCATTCGGGCAGATGCAGAACCTCCTACTCCCGCAAAGGCCGTTCAACCCTCCACACCCACATCTTAACAGGCAGATTCTGGCAGGCCAAGGAAGCAGGGTTTCTGGATCGTGGCAACCCCTTTTGCGCCCTGGAAGAGCAGGACAATGACCCAATCACCCACGCGGCCGCAGAAGGCAGCAGCGATCCAGACAGGCCTATCAAGGAGTCAGGTAGCCACGGAGTCAGTAGCGCCCCAACCAAAAAAAAGCAGACAAGAAAAACAAAAACAAACAAAAGCAGATGACGGCAAGGACTACAAGGTCCGCCTCGAAGCACAACCAATCCACCCCTGTCTCCATCTGATGCTTAACATCATCTCCTGGAATGTAAGAGGGCTCGGGAACAAATCGTCGATGAACAGAATTATCAGTCTCAAGAAGATTCACCGCATTGACCTCTTAATCATTATCGAACCTAAAATCCCTCAAAAAAGACTTAAAGCCACTCAACTCAAATTAGGCTTCCCGCACGCTATCGCGGGCGGCAACGACATCTGGATTTTTCTTGCTCAAGAGTTAATTCGGCACCATCCACGACTCTCCCCAGGCTCTCACTTACTGGGTAGAACACCCGGCTCTCAAGACCCGATCCGTCATCTCCGCTGTTCATGGCAGTTGCGACACCCCTGTGCGTAGACAGCTCTGGGCAGACCTCTTGAGGATTCATCCGCAGGGCATGCCGTGGCTTTGCATGGTGATTTTAACACGGTGGCTTGCATTGAGGAGAAGTCCGGTGGGTGCCCCCCCAAGCCAGCTATGGATGATTTCAACAATTTCACCTTTCACGGGAACCTTACCCCAATCCCCTTCATCGGCAGCACATTCACCTGGTGCAACATGCAAGAAGGCCACAGCGACAGTACTCCGACTAGATCGGGCGTTGATCAACGACGGATGGTCCGACATGGGCCTGATCACCAACCTCTCCCATCTCAACTCCACCGAATCGGATCATTCCCCTCTTCTTGTCCAAATCAAAAGCAATCACGCAGGCAACAAGAAAGCTTTCCGCTTCCTCAACTTTTGGCGTCATCACCGGCATTTCCAAAACGTCGTAGCATCGGCTTGGAATTCTGTCTCCGACCCAGAACCCTTGATCCGGATGGCGTCTAAGCTCAAAGCCACTCGTAAAGCCCTATCTTCTTGGAGCAGAGAGGCTTACGGAGATATCTTCCAGGCCATCCGAGAGACGGAGGACGACGTTACCCGCCGAGTCCTCTTTTGCCATTTCTACTCCGCGGAGACCCGTTCATCCCTAAACCTCGCCAGAGCTCTGCTTAAATCCAGGTTGAGAGTGGAGAATGAATTCTGGAAGCAAAAAGCCAGATGACCTGGGACACCGACGGCGACCGCAATTCCAAATTTTTCCATGCTTGCGTTAAAGGCCGCAGGAACAAATTAACATACATCGGATTCTCGACGACAATGGCAACTTGATTGACGACCAGGCCGGGATTCAGGGCGCTGCCGTGACCTTCTTCTCTAATCTATTCACCAAGGAGCGGGTGGCCAGAGACGAGACGCTATTGTCGGTCATACCCCCTCTCATTACCGATCAAGACAATGAGAATCTGCTAGCAACCATAAATGAGGGGAGGTCAAAGCTGCGGTCTGGTCCATTAACGAGCAAAGCGCCCCGGGACCGACGGGTTCAACGGAGTCTTCTTCAAAGCTTGCTGGGACATCATTAAAAATGACTTACTCGAAGCCACTATGGCCTTTCTCCAAGGGGCTAGATACCCTAGTGCTATCTCCTGCGCCAATATCATCCTTATTCCCAAAAAAGACAACCCGAAAACCTTCAAGTACTTTCGTCCGATAAGCCTCTGCACCTTCACCAACAAGATCATATCCAAGATCATCGCCAATCGGATGTCGACCTTCTCCCCAAGATCATTTCGAAGAACAAAGCGGGTTCGTCAAAGGGCACAACATTACTGACAACATCCTTCTGGCGCAAGAGATGATCACGTGATGAAGTTCCCGTCCAGGGGGGGAACGTTGCCATCAAACTTGATATGGAAAAAGCTTACGACCGTCTGGACTGGCAATTCATGATATGGGTGTTCAGGGCCTTTGGCTTCTCCGAAACTTGGATTGACATCGTCTTCAGATCAATCAACAATGCGTGGTTCTCCACCGTGATCAACGGTCAGGCAGCAGGTTTCTTTCGCTCTACCCGGGGTTAGACAAGGGGACCCGCTATCCTCCACCATTTTCATTATTGCGGCTGAAGCTCTCAGCAGAAACCTCAACAGCATGCCTAGTAAGGCCGGCTTCAATCTCTTCCAAACCACCACCGGATGCCCCCTCATCACACACCTGGCATACGCGGACGATATCCTCATCTTCTCTTCTGGAGATTGCGGTTCGATAGAGGTGGTATTGAGCACGATCGCCAGTTATACTAACTGCTCGGGTCAGCGTGTCAATAATAACAAGAGCGTCATCTACACATATCACAAAGCAGACAGAACCCACTCCTCCTTGCTCGCCAACAAGACCTCTTTCAGAACGGCCTACCCCCTTCATCTACCTCGGTTGCTCGCTGGTATACGGCAGGGCCAACGCGGCATATATGACCACCTTGCTGGAAAAATCGTAAACTTATCACTGGATGGCACAATGCCACCTTATCCCCGGGAGGTAAAACGATCCTCATCAAACACGTTTTAACGTCCATCCCGATGTACACCCTGGCCGTCTGCTCCCCCTATGAAGGTGCTACACTCTCTGGAATCTCTCTTCGCCAAGTTCTTCTGGGGTCAAAGCGATAACAAGGACAAACATCACTGGGCCGGTTGGTAATCGATGGCCAAACCCACTGGCAGTGGTGGACTGGGCTTCTGCAGACTCACCACATCGTGGATGCATGCTCCTTAAAGCTATGGTGGAAGTTACGCACCGAGACCTCCTTATGGACAAAGTTTATGAGAGCTAGATACTCCAGATTCTCTCACCTGTCAGGCGAACACTAACAGCAGATCCTCGTCTTCTTGGCGCCGCATCACGGGGACGCACCACCGCAGAACCTCTGATCCACCTTCAACTGGGGGATGGCTCCTCCCTGGCCTGTCGGGAGCGGTAGTTAGGAGCTGAGATCATCCAGCCCAACATCCTTACGCCTCAGGGGTGCACCATCAGAGACCTATGGGAGGATACTTCCGGTTGGAATTGGAGGAAGGTCTGTGATTGGCTTGGCCAGCCGGCGGCCAGCCGTCTCCTTGCTGTGAATATGCGGATTTCCAACAACCCGACACATGGAGATGGCCCCAATCCCGGTGGGACTTTCAGTTTGGCGTCCGCCAGACGTATTGTCAGGGGGCGGGGTGCCGAACACGGTCTACGCCAATTATTGGCAGGCTTGCATCCCCATCAAATGGTCCATCCTCATCTGGCGCGCTCTCCGTCGCAAGATTCCGACGGACGACAGCATCGGGGCATTGGGATTCAGCCTTGCCTCAAATGCCATTGCTGCGAGGAGCACAACTTGGAATCCGCCGAACACGTCCTTCTTTCGGGGGAATTGGCCGCAGACATTTGGTCCAAGCTTCATCACAGGCTCCGCATGGGTCAACCAATCGGGGGCTTCTACGATCTCTTGGCCTCCTGGTCCCGTTCACACGGGCATCAGATCGTGGCAGCCGCCGGCATTTGGGTGCTCTGGAAAAACAGAAACAAATTCGCTATGAAGGGCGCCAACTTCCCCTACCCAAATTTACCAGGAAGTGATCAGACAATGCTTCAAAGTGAGGAGGCGTTGCTCTCACGTCTCCAACCTGTTCTGGGAGACCCTGGCCTAGGACGGTGCTTCCACCTCTTTCTTTTGTTGCGCGTGTGTTTCGCGCCTTTTGCTTTCTGTTTTAGCTTTCTTGTTCAGGCCGCGTTTGCGCGCTTACTTGTATAGGCTTCGGCATTTTGCGCCTATTTTCAATAAAAGTCCTCTTTCCCAAAATAAAAAATAATATATAATATATAAAATATTATATATATATATATATATATATATAATATATATATATTATATATATTATATATATATAATATATATATATATATATATATATTATATATATATATATTATATATATAATATATATATTATTATATATATATATATATATATTATACACACACATATGTATAGAGAATAGGAAGAAGGATTGTGGTGGGACATGTGTGTGTGTTAGTGAAGTGTCAAGAGAGTGTGAGACTGAGGGTGTGCTAACTAACCAATCCTAGAATCAGTAAAGTACAAAAACAGTGAATACAAAAGGGAATTCAGGGATACTGTGTGTGGTTCCTGAACAGTGAGCATATTACTCTGGAAAACAGTGAATACAATATGAGCACAGTGTTGCCAGTGAACTAGATACCATCATTCAGATTTCTCATTCAAGTCAGCCATGAAACACTAATTAAGGATCATTCTCAGGTATTAAGAATTAACCATTCAAACTCAGTTTATAAGTAGGAAAGAACCCAATGTATCAGTTAACAGCAGATTTCGAAATCCAACCCAATTGTCTAATTCGAATGTAAACATTAAGCTAACATGAGCTAGCAATATACGGGAAACATTTAACAGTAAAGAATCATCAATAAAACTGGAATTAAAATATTTAGGAAATGAAAAACCAGTGTATCAGTCCTATGTATCATAGTATCAGTAATGTATGTCAGTTAACATGAATTTAGCCCCATTCGTTTCAAATCCCATATCAAAATCTAAACTAACATGTAAATTAATTCTAACATAGTCATACAGCATATTTAGAATCTAATTGACAATTAAAATCACTAATAAAACATTTAAAACTGAAATCAAAACAGTGAACCAATATACATGATACACGCACAATGCACACACAGTACACCACGACACCGTGTCCGATACGACACGATGGGTCGTAAACTGACACATGTGGTGTCAGTCGATGCCCTATCGTATGTGTCAAGTATCATGTGTCCTAGTGGCGTGTCCTGCGCGCAAATGACCCCGAGCATCAGGGAAGCTACAGTGATCGCGTGCGTGCGCGTGTTCCCGTGTCCGTTGCGACACGAAACGACACCAATACGTGCTCAGAATACTAGAAACCCTAAGCAAGGTTAAAACCTAAATTTCTATTCAATACATTCCTGAAATTAAATTGAAATATCCTTTGGGGTATTTCATCAAACACCTATATACATGGACTGATACGTGTCCGATACGGACAGTATAGGACTCGAAACCTAGGGTTAGCTATACCTACAGTTAGGGTAGGACTAGGGCTTCCTAGATATGCAATCAAAACAACATTTCATGGTGGGGATTAGAATTTACCTATAGGTTTGCAATGGGTCAAAAAGCCCCAATATGAGTGGATCCTCAAGCTTCCAAAAACTCTCCCAAATTGTTTCTCCCCTAAAATTTCTCAATACCACAGCAAGTAAAATAAATTTAGAGCCTATTGCAATTGGTTTGGGTGGAAAAGGAATTGAAATAGAATTTCTAGGAATTATGAAGATGGAGACTTACATCTTTCTCAAACTTGCAAATATTTCTAAGGGAGGCTAGCCCTAAATTCTAGGAGGCATTAAATAGAGTGGGGAGGACTAGGTTTGGTCGGCCATGGGCTGTTGGGCTAGGGTTAGGGTTCCACTAGTGTTGGGTTGGGCCTCTAAGGCTTAAGTCATAAATCATGACTTGTGAACCACAAGCCATTAGCTAGCCTAATCAATTCCTAATCTCTCCAAATAAGTTCTAATTGGTTAAATATCACTAACTTAGGTCAAGCTAGGGTTACACACTCTAACCAAGTAGTCAAGACCTAGGTTAGCTTCGGACAGTCTCCTAAGTCAACATAGTCAAAGTCTAGAATAACACCAAATCGAAAATACTAAAAATCACTGAAAATTCTAATAATTATAATTAATACTAAATAATTCCAAATAATTCCAAATTTTAAAAATGACCAAAATACCCCAAGCTAGAAAAGTGGTAGTGACAAATCTACCCCCTTAAAATAATTTTGTCCTCGAAATTAAAGGCGAAACTAACTGCTGAGAAGGACAGAAAAGTAACTCAAGGTCCAAAAGATAGGGATACCGCTCGCGCATCTCATCCTCCCTCCAGGTAGACTCTCCTGG